>OU426855.1:9540451-9567951 GCA_911387685.1 Dolichovespula media | reverse complement strand
CGCTGTAGCTCGTGAGCCTGGGAGACCTTATCAAAGGACTCTGTGCCTCTCGTATCTCTCTTTTACTTCCTCACTACTTTTCTCTCTCTTCCTCTCTCTCTCTCTCTCTCTCTCTCTCTCTATCTCTCTGTCCGTCTCTCTTTCCGTTTGGTTCGAACTAAGCAAAATTTTCATCGACCCGGACGTCAGAAATTCGCATGAAACTCCCGTCGGCCGTTCGTAACCAACCGCAGAGCTACGATTTCGCCTCGGGGGCCGTTTGAACTCGAACAAGGGGAGTCATGTGCTTTTCGCATCCAATCGAATTCCAACAATTACCGATCACCGTTCACCAGCTCCCTTTATTTGGCTCCATATACATATACATACATACATATACATATATATATTTAGAAAGAGAAAGAGAGAGAGAGAGAGAGAGGTAGAGCACCGTAAACTGAAATTGCATTATTAAAATCTAATCTACCTTCGACCGAGTACGTATGTCAGGACCATTGGAAATCTGATACATCTATCTTTGGTTCAACAAAGAGTGAGAGAGAGAGAGAGAGAGAGAATGAGAATGAGAATGAAGGTGTGCGTAGAGAGGGTCGAAGAGAGGGATGAGAAACGAAAAGCGAGCTGAAAAGATTGAAAGATTAGAAACGATTCGAAGGATATATTCGGTATCTTCGGCTCGATCGGGTGAAAGTTTAATTAGGCACCCTCCTCCCCTACCATAGGCGGCCGCTACTTAGATTCTTATCGGCGTCGATACTTTTCTCTCTCTCTCTCTCTCTCTCTCTCTCTCTATCTATCCATCTATCCATCTCCCTCTCATTTTTATCTTTTTCTCTCTTTTCTCTCGTTCGAACGTGCTTCTCGGATATCGAAACGTTCGCCATTCGTCTTGTTTGATGTCCAATATGTCCGAACCCGGCTCTCGTCTTTAGGGACTTAAGGAACCGTTTAGTGCTCTCGTCCCGTTGGAATATCAAAAAGGAAAGGGAAGGAACTGTCCTAGGAACTCGATCCTTTCGATTTACGCGATACCTCCCTTTGAGTATGTACCTACCTTTTCTCTCCATCTCTATCTCTCCATCCATCTATCTATTTATTCGTATATTTCTCTTTTTCCTTCTCTCTCTCTCTCTCTCTCTCTCTCTCTCTCTTTCTCCTTCTTTCTTTCTTTCTCTCTCTCTCTCTATCTCTCTCTCCCCCTTTCTCTGGAGTGCATTCTTAAAGACATCCTCCGAAAAGTTTAATTGAATTTTTAAAATCGAATCGAAGTCAAGGACTTCTTTAACGATAATTTCCTCTTCCTTCGATCGAATTCAATATTTTCTTTCTTTTACAGGCCAAAAAAATGGAAGAAGAAGAAGAAGAAGAAGAGGAAGAAGAGCAAAGAATAAAGAAGAGAAAAGAAACGCAAAAATGATGAAAGTATTAACGGTAAGAGAAATTATATTACACGCCCGTTGTTCACAATTTGAGGAACCGTTTAATGATAGCCAACGACACCGACGTCCCAGTCCGTTTAACACTTTCCGTAATTGTAAGAAACGACATATGCGGATGGTCCAGTTATGTTGGTAAATTGGTTGTTCGATAGATAGGTAGGTAGGTAGGTAGGTAGGTAGGTAGGTAGGTAGGTAGGTAGGTAGGTAGGTAGGTAGGTAGGTAGGTAGGTAGGTAGGTACGTCGTTTAAAGGATGTTTCTTCCAAAGAAGCACGGAGAACAGTGCGTGCGAATATTTAAAGCTCCGCAGACGCTTCGTTTCGCGTTAAGACTCGTCCGTGTATAATTGAAGGGGGTGAATGTGGCCACCCTCCTTCGCTGGACCCCCCCTTTCCCACCACAGTCTTCCGCCTCTTTGCGGTTGCACGCTCGTTGCACGCTCGTTGCACGCTCGTTGCACTTTGCACCGTCTAGTTCGCGCGTTTGCCTCCTCTTCCTGCGACTGCTTACTCACCACACGCACACAAACACACACACACATTCTCTCTCTCTCTCTCTCTCTCTCTCTCTCTCGCTCTCTTTTTTTCGAAGAAAACGTCTCTAACGCCGACTTTAATCGACCGTATCACGAGCCGTAAATAAAAGCGACGCTTCGCCGAACTTAAAGTTCCGCGATACGCGTGACGCAGTTCGTTCTTTTCGAATTTTTTCATCTTCGTTTCTTCTTCTTTCTCTCTTTTTCCTTTTGCCCTTTACCACCCGCCTCCCCTCCCTCTCTCTCTCTCTCTCTCTCTCTCTCTCCTCGAAACATTAAAAGTTATCTTCCCGACGACATTACATTTCGTTTCTCTCGCCGCCGTTCGTAGGTGAAGATCTCTTTTCTTTGTTTCGTTTTTTTCTTTTCTTCTTTTTTTTTAGCGAGGATCGTCGAAGAATACGATATTAACGACGATAATAAACGACACAAGAGAGAACGGGGAAAGGAATCTCTCACGATTTCGGAAAAGTTTTTGAAGGGAATATTTTCGAGGGAATCGTCGTCGTTGACTCGGACCCGAAAAGGTCTCGTTAGAAAATAAAAGGGAGCGAGGGGGCGCGGTGGGGACGGGGACGGGGACGGGGACGGGGACGGGGACGGGCCCCCTCGACGCGAAAGGGCCGAGGGTAGCCTAAACGAGCACGGGTCAGGTAAAAGAATGAGGGCCTGGCCCGCGCCGCGCGTATACGTTTTAGATTCGTGAGTTTAGATTTGGAAATATTTCTCTATCTTTTTCTCTCGTTCTCTCGAGTCCCTCTCGTAAAGGTGGCGAAGAAACTGCGCTCGTTCGAATACCGCCATGACAGGCGGCCGATGATTATCTCTTCGGTGTTTTACGTAAACGTAAAGGAGCCCCGGTAAAACGCGGCAGCCGTTTCTTCCTCGCGTATATATTCCCTTTTCGACGACAACTTGGACAACATACGACAACGACTACGACGACAACAGGTGAGAAGCGAGTCGTTAATATATATATATATATATATATATATATATATATATATATATATATCTCTTTCTGCGAACCTTTTTCCTTTTTTTTTTTTTTTTTTTTTTGATTATTTTTATTATTATTATTATTATTATTATCATTATCATTATCGTCATCGTCATCGTGATTATTTTTTATTCTTTTTATATCCATCCCGTCGTCCGTTCTCCATCCTCGTTTTATTTTCCCGCTCCTTTTTGTATCCTTCTCATTCCTTGCAATTAGGAAGAATGGAAAAATTACAAAAATAAAAATGAACGGAAGAAAATGGGCGGGGTACACGTGCGATCCTCGTGGAGAGAAAAAAGAAAAAGAAAAGAGAAATAAATAAAGGAAAGAGAAGCTACTATTTAACCCTACTTATTTTCCCTTCTTAATCTTCCACATTTTCTTAACCGTCTTCTCTCTCTCTCTCTCTCTCTCTCTCTCTCTCTCTCTCTCTCTGTCCGTCTTTAACTTAGTCTATACTTTGCCGCGGACGATATTTAACGAAGAGACCGAGGGACGATCTAGGCGTGGTCGAACCACGATATTTTCGAGGCTGCTTTTCCTTTCGTTTTGGGCCGAGCTCGAAAAAAGCTGCCGTTCCTTACCGTTTGATTTTCGAACCCGACAGTGTGCCCCCCCTCCCCCTCCATTAATCTCATCCATAATCGTTCGTGTTTGCCGTGCGCACTCGAGTTAATAGTCTACGGTTTTCAATATTTTCTTTTTTGTTTGTTTGTTTGTTTGTTTGTTTATTTGTTTTTTTCATACTTTTATTTCCTCGTCCGAAATACAGTCTCGTTCGATTCTCATTAGATTTTGTTCAACGAACGCGTAACGATATTTATTTGATACTCTCTGTGTATATATATACATATATATATATATGTGTGTGTGTGTGTGTGTGTGTGTGTGTGTATGCGTGTGTATATATATATATATATATATAGTATTATTTTTTAATAAACGAAACGCACGTAGCCTAGCAAATTCCATTCTTCTTTCTCGTTTCGTTTATTAACTCGCAGCGGGCCGTTAACGCGCGAATGCAAGCCGTGGAAATTTATGAAACGACGAGCCTATACAACGAAATGCACTTACAATGAGAATGCACGTGCGCGTTGGCGCGCTGGCGCACGGGCACGGGCGCGCGTATGCGCCTCGCGTTCAATTTTATTTAACGTTGGGTACGAATCGTTCGCGGAAAATTAAAGGATGCAACGTGTCGCCTTGTGAACGTTGTGGAATACTAACGCACAAGGTGACGAAGCTTGAACCGTAATATCGAAAGTGAGGAGCGGGGTCCCTCGACGGGATTTTTTTTAATCTTTAGAATGGGTTGGGGTGGTCATCCTTTATGGGTGGGGTGAGTGGGAGGGTATCGTCGATTAACGTCGACGGCGGATAGGAACGTTAAAATTTCATGCTCGAAACTTTTACGCGAAGAAATATATGATGAGAAATGGAAACGCGTTTTTTGTGCTTCGACTGGAAGGTTCGTTGAAAAAGGGAGAGAAGATGATTCGAGAGAGCGAGAGAGAGGGAGAGAGGGAGGGAGAGAGAGAGAGAGAGAGAGAAGGAAACGTTAAAGTTGCGAAATGGAAGCCGATTAAAAAGTACTTTTAATAGAGCTAAAAGTAGGATAATAATAATGAATGCTTCGGGGAAATTTAACGAGAGCGACGCACTCGGCTTTTTAAATATTCATGACATTTAATATATCGTTCAGTATCGGTGGATGATACGATGACACCGATAAAATATCGCCTTAATAAGCTCGGCTTAAACGAAATGAAGGAAAAGATTGGAAAGAAAATATAACGAGAATCAAAACGATATTTTATCGATCGCGATATTTGTCGGTACGAGAGAAAGAGAGAGAGAGAGAGAGAGAGAGAGAGAGAGAGAGAAAGAAAGAAAGAGAGAAAGAGCAACGAAACTTTCGGAATAGAGATTTTTCGATGGGAGGAGTAGCAAGGAAGATGTTGGAATAAAAAAAAAAAAAAATTGTATGAAAACAGGAAATCCCAGAAGGTGGTAAAAGAGGGAGATGAAAAGAAGAAAAAGGAAAAAGTAAACGAGAGGTCTCTCTCTCTCTCTCTCTCTCTCTCTCTCTCTCTTTCTCTCGACTCCGTCGAGAGTCGAGAACGGGAGGAGAATCAAAGTGTTTTCTTGAACGGGAAGGAGGAAAAAGAGTTCTAAAGGGAGAGAGAGAGAGAGAGAGAGAGAGAGAGAGAGAGAGAGATACAGAAAGAAAGAGAAAACAAAAGAGATAAAGGTAAAAGAGCGAAACGTTATAACTCGGGATGTAAGTGCCGAGGCCGGTTAGCGTAATTTTGATGTTTTCGGCTAAAAAAATAAAAAGAAGAAGAAGAAGAAGAAGAAGAAGATAGCTTTCTTTCGAAGGGCTGCGCTTGCTAGCTATGGCGACGGCAAAGGCAGCGGCAGCCAACAACACGACGGCCGAAGTCGGGGAACGTAAACGATGCTCTAGCTAGCTAGCTAGCTGGCGAGCTGGTTGGCTCTAGCTTGTTCTAGCTCAAAGAAAAATGTGGCGGCCTCGTAATTAGAAACACGGGCTGGCCGACGAGTGGGTGTGGAGAAACGAAAAGATCGAAGCGGTAGCTCGTAGCTGTTCTCTTCTCTGCGGTGCATAAGGCGTATAAAGAGAAAGCCAAAAGAGAGAGAGAGAAAGAGAGAGATAGGAAGAGTGTGGAGAAGAAGAGGAAGAAGAAGAAGAAGAAGAAGAAGAAGAAGAGAGGAAGAGGGGGTGGAAGTAGACGACTCGAAACGGCCGACAGAAATGACAGCGGTTTTCAAGGAGAATGAGCTAGGCGTGGCGACCGGTGAACGATATATATATATATATATATATATTTATTTATATATTTCTTCTCCTTAACCGAGGGAAACGCAGAACGAGGATATTTTTTCGTTCGTATTGTTAGGCAAATTTACAGCGACGTTCCCGCGAGGACAGCCGGCCGGCCGGCCGGTCGGCCGTACGACACGACAGAGCTCGTTTCGCCATTCGTTTTAACTTTTTGGATGCACGGAGAAACGCGAAAGCGATGGATTTCACGATCCACTCTTCCCTTCCTTCCTTCCTTTCTTTCTTTCTTTTTGTTGACCCTCCTCCTTTTCTCTCTCTCTCTCTCTCTCTCTTTTTTTTTTTAATTATTTTATTCCAAGCTGTTTACGGTTTCGCGAATCGACAAGTCCGAGAGTCGACGACGATGAGATAGGCAGTAACGACCGTCGTTGTTTATTAGCTGCTATTACTACTACTACTACACTACTACTACTACTACTACTACTACTACTACTACTACACTACTACTACTACTACTACTACTACTACTACTACTACACTACTACTACTACTACTACTACTACTACTACTACTACTACTACCTCCTCTTCTTCCTTTAACTCAATGGAGTCTCGTTGATATTTCGCGAAACTGTATCGCCGCTTAGTTGACTAAGGAATTAGAAAGAGAAACGATATTGTACTTCTTCGACGAGGGAAAAAGGGGGAGAAAGCGTCGTAAGAAAGACGGGGAGGGGAGGGGCGGGGTGGGACGAGTGGAATGATAAATGATAAACAAAGTGTAGGAGAACGGGTGGGGCGGGGGAGTGGGTTGAAATCGTAAATCATCGCGGGACTCATTTCGCGATGACTTTACTGCCGAAGTGAAAGAGAGAGAGAGAGAGAGAGAGAGAGAGAGAGAGAGCCGTCAAGCTCTCTCTCTCTAGCCGTTCGATAATGAAAATACCTACCTGCGTACTTATTTATTATCGCTCGCGAGACTGTATATATATATATATACATATATATCCGCTTAAAAGTCGACCTCGCTCGCGGTGCCACGCACGCGGAGGCCGCGGCGGCTGCGGCTGCGGCTGCGGCTGCGGCTGCGGCTCCTACTAAATCCAATTATCGCGACGTGACCGATGAAATACGGCCATGCCGTTGGTATATTGTCAAGCGTTTTCGCTCCTCTATATTCTCTCCTTTTCGTTTCTACCTCTACCATCTTCCTCCTCCTCCTCCTCCTCCTCCTCCTCCTCCTCCTCATCTTGCTCTTCCTTCTCCGCGAGAGCGAGAGAGAGAGAGAGAGAGAGAGAGAGAGAGAGAGAGAGATAGAGAGAGTCTTTGCCTTTCGATCGAATAATCCTCGTCTCCGGGGAAGGCGAGAGAAAAATCTCATGTATCGTCATGGAAAACGTATTTTTCCATAGCTTTTCCATGACTCTTCCTGCATCATTCATACGTTCGTCGAATTTTACCGATTTTACCATGAAAATCTTTCCGATGCATTTCTCCACGGGGACAGGAGGGGAAAAGGGGGGGGGGAGAAACGTGTTCGACGATAATCGGTATTCGAAATTGTTGAATCTCTACGAGTATCCTAATTTTCTTGAGGTTCGTTCGATAAAACGAAACATACAAATAAAAAAACACACGCACACACAGACAGAAAGAGAGAGAGAGAGAGAGAGAGAGAGCGAATGATACAGGCATTTTTCCCCCTCTTCTACTCCTTATTTAACGGACCATCCGAAAGTTTTAGCAAACGATAAAATATAAAAAAGGAGTCTCTCTCTCTCTCTCTCTCTCTCTTTCTCTCTCTCTCTCTGTCTCTCATTGCCGAAAAATAATTCGAAAGAATTCCGTGTTGGGAATTCGAATAGGGTAATTCGGGATTCTCCTACGTCGTAGTAGAATTCAATCGAGGCGATCTAAAATTCCCTCACGGATATTTTAGCGAGCGGAGGCGAGTCGGAATCGGAGTCTGAGTCGGAGTCCTGACTCTCGAAGTCGAGTCGGAGTCGAGTCGGAGTCTCGAAGACGAGCGACTTTTTCTACCATGGGTAGAGAAAGAGGCTCGCATAAGTTCTCGTTCCGAGACCCCTGGAAATCTCGAGATGTCCGGTCTCTCTCTCTCTCTCTCTCTCTCTCTCTCTCTCTCTCTCTCTCTCTCGCTCCCCATCTATCTCTCGGTTTCTGCCCACCCACACCCACGAAGATGCAAAGAACTCCATGCATGGTGTTCTCTGTACCGTGTGCCCTGCACGGGAACAATGGACTTCTTCCTTACGATCGATTCATACGTATTAAAGCGTTATTTCTTCTGTATTCGAATGACTACGACGAGCCGCACTTTAATATGCACGCCTCGTTCTTCTCTCTCTCTCTCTCTCTCTATCTATCTATCTATCTATCTATCTTTCTCTTTGAAGTGTACGATGTACTATGTACGTATATATCACTACTCTATGTGTGTGCACGCGCTGTATTTTTAATTTGTATCTTTTTTGGGGGGGGATTTCTTCCTCTCTCTCTCTCTCTCTCTCTCTCTCTCTCTCTCTCTCTCTCTCTCTTACAATCATTTAAATATTCATTATGCATCTCCCTTTTTACCCTTTGTCCTTTTCCATTTCTCGTATCCCACATCTCTCGTCCATGGTATCCTTCTATCAGCTTACTTTTCAATATTTCTCTAGGTCTACGAAATTTTTCCTATTCCGTAAATATCTACGTATCTTGCTTATAGGAGCGGGCGGAGAGGGGGGGGGTGGGGGCGGTGGGGTTAGATAGATAGGCCACGTAAGAGATCAACGATCGCGTCTCGGGCGACCTGTCTCTCGTCTTTTAACGTTTCGACCAAATCGAATTATGCTAATATCCTTTCGGCTTATATCGCGCGACTATAACCACTTAACGTCTCGAACGGCGTCGAGAGTAGATGGTAACCAAGGTTTTTCGATCGCACGAGCAAATTTATTTGCTAGTTGGAATCGATAACGAGTTCCGATTGAAATTATCGGGAGAACCGCTCGTAAAGTTTATGAGGTGTTTGTGCGCGCGCGTGCGCGTGTACATATATATATATATATATATATATATGTGTGTATAAGTATATGTATATACTTGTTAATTAATAGTCATTGAAATGGACGAATCGTTTAAAACGAGGAAAAACGAACGCGTTGACTTTTTCAAAAACGCACGAAACAACGATCATTTTGTACGTACATTTTTTCTTTTCTTTTTTTCGTTTTTTTTTCTTTCCTCCCTTCAATGCCCCGTCGTATTTTCGTTATGAAATTTGTTTCGTGTATTATCGACGATAGAAAAAAGAAAAAAAAAAAAAAAAAAGGAGATGAAGAAAAGATTTGGTCGTTAACCCTTATAAAAATAAACGAAAGCAAAAGTACGTCAGCGTCGTACTTTCCACGAACGTTCTCGTACGAAAGGTCTCGTTTGGCTTATCATCCGCCACTACCCTCTCGTTTCTTTTCTTTTCTTTTCTTTTCTTTTCTTTTTTTTGTTCATTTCTCTCTCTTCTCTTTTCACCGATAGTCCTCCTCCCTTAATCCATTTAACGAAAAAAAAAAAAAAAAAAAAAAAGAACAGAAAAAAAGGAACCCCTTATCTACTCTCGAACGGAGACTGACACGAAAGACGTTATAGAAATGTTTTCCAAGTATATGTATCATACGCAATGTCCCACGCGGATAATTTCTTTCATCTATTAAGCACGCACACATCGTCGGCGGCGTAGCGTAAACGTAATTTATGTTCGAACGAAGCTCTACGTTGGATACGCTGCCGTGAACTCTATTACCGAAAGGGCACGCACAGCGCGCGCGTTATCAGAAAAGTTGATAAGGCCGACTAACGAGGTTTCGTTCATTAGTAACGTTCTAAGTGGAACGAGAAAAGAAGAGAGGAAGATAGCGGTAGAGGGAGCGAGAGAGAGAGAGAGAGAGAGAGAGAGAGAGAGATAGGTCGATCGCACGGAGCGCGCGTCCGTGACTTTCTCAAGAAAAGATAAAATTGAAAAGGAGTATCCCCGAAGGAAAGGGAAGGGAAGGGAAGGGAAGGGGTGGGGTGGGTGGAAAGGGTACGATTTTCCCTTGAAAGACTTCGATTTATCTTCGTCTCGAACGGCTCCTATGAATGCGGAATGATATCAAAGGGGAAGCGCGAATCACATGGGTGAATGGAAACGTTCGCGACATTCTTTTTGGTCTCGTTTTAACATTCTCGTCCCCCTATCCTCTCTCTCTCTCTCTCTTTCTCTCTCTCTCTGTCTCCTTTCTCTTTTCCGGTCACTCTTTTCGATTCTCCTGGACCATGCACTTACATAATAATTTTGATCTTTTCACGATCGAGAAAGATAGGGACAGAGACAGAGAGACAGAGAGAGAGAGAGAGTGACGGAGAGAGAGAGAGAGAGAGAGAGAGAGAGAGAGAGAGACGCACAAAGTGGGTATATACTTTAAAACGTCCCAACGTTGCATGCATATCTCGACGCGCAAAACCCGATACATGAATAAAGAGAGAAATGTCAATTTCTCCTTTTTAAGTTTGAAAGATGAAAGAAAAGTCGAGGAGATAAATTTATTGGAAGAAATCAAAGTGTTTCCGACGTGGAGGAACACGAACGCGTACACGTAAACGTACACGTGCATGTGCACGTGCACGCGAACATGCATTCCGGGAGAAAATTTCTCTCTCTCTCTCTCTTTCTCTTTCTCTTTCTCTTTCTATCAATCTATCTCTATCTATCTATCTCTCTCGTGATATATTTTTGATCGAGAACGATCTATGTAAAACGTTTCGATCGTTCTTGTTAGCCTAATGATACGAACAACGAAAGCAGTCTCGGGGCTCGCGGCAAATCTGCGATATGCTTTGCGAAAGTGAAACGAGGATAGAGAGAGAGAGAGAGAGAGAGAGAGAGAGAGAGAGGATGAGTGGATGTGGGAGGGATGGTTGAAACACCTGCAGTCGCTGTTTTTCTAGCACTCGAGCTTCAAACGCGAGCCCGAGACAGGCACACCTCTTTTTTATCCTGACAAAGCGTGCATCCTCGCACTTTTTTCCTTTATCTTTCGCTCTCTCTCTCTCTCTCTCTCTCTCTCTCTCTCTCTCTTTTTTGTTTCGTTGCGAGAATTTATCTAGGTCAGCGTTTTATACGTTCCCCCGGTTGTTAAAAAGTGCCACGACCGAGGTCTCACTCTCGGCCCAAATCTAAGAAACGCGAAAAAACGAAAGCTTTAATCCTTTGCATTGCGATTCTCGGCCATTTTGTCGGTTTATGTCGCTTACTTTTCAACCTCGAAACGTATCTCTTTTTGTATTCCTAATAGTACATTCTTCGTCCATTAATCTCTCTCTCTCTCTCTCTCTCTCTCTCTCTCGTTCTCTCTCGTTCTCTCTCTTATTCTCTTTCTCTCTGCGTTTATGTCACGGTCACGTAATATAATTTATATTTATTATTCCGAGTCCCATTTCAACACGTGTATCGATGTACGTCGTATTGATATCTCTCAATAAAGTATTTAGGTATCCATAATACGTGCATATATTTCATAATCATTCGTTTGTTTTAGATCGGTTTAATTATCCGTAACGATTAATTATTTATTTATTTATTTACTTATTTATCGGTTTACGGTCGTATCAATTAATCGTCGATACGATATATATTATTTTTAGAATGAGAAATGAGAAATCAAATCCGAGAAATACGGAAGAATAATGTTGACGTTTAATTTACTCCTTCGATGGTGAAAAGTGATAAACGGGTGGATGGGGGATTTAGAAAAATCTATCGTCATTTCTTCCAACATATGCAACGAATCAACGTCGATATGAATCACGCGGATTTTCCTTCTGTTTTTTTTTTTTTTTTCTTTTCTTTGCTTGTTTCTTTTTTTTTTGTTTTTTTAATCGGACACGAGTTACGTGCCATTTAATTATTTCGTATTTTTCCTTTTTTTTCCCTCTCTCTCTCTCTCTCTCTCTCTCTCTCTCTCTCTCCCTCGCCCATCTCGTCGAATATGATTTACGTGATATTTAGTGATTTAAATAATTAATGTTTTTACGAACGGGATGCATTTGGGAAAAAAAAAAAACAGAAAAAATAATTCTTCTTTCGTTTCAAAACAGTTTCAATCGATTAAATCGTAGTAACAAAAGGATTTTTTTTTTGTTTTTTTTTTTCGTATAATTTATCGTTATTCGGTAGAGAGAAGGGGGATGGAAGAAAAAAAAATAGAAGAAAAGAGAGGAGAGTGGGAGGAGAAAAGAGAGGTCGTTCGCAAGAGAGAGAAAGAGAGAGAGAGAGAGAAAGAGATGAAGAAAGAGTTCATAATATTGTGCAATATTCGAAAGAGTACAGTGCAGTCTAACTGCATTCGTTATCTTTATGGAGAAGAACGACACCTTGACGTCTTCTTTAAATAGTCTTACTATTTTAACGTCGCTATAAAGTGCCTTGCCAAAAGATAAAAGGACTTATTGCATACGGGGCCGGGAGGAGGGGAGGAGGGGAGGAGGGCCAGCCGCTTAAAATCCTTATTGCAACCGCAGACGAATCATTTCTCGTAAGTACGCTTATTAGATAAGCGATCATCTTCTCGAAAATAATTCTAGCCGACAGATAAAACAAATAAGTCGTCGTCGTTGTCTCGTATGTAATATGTTTACGCGCAAACGCGTCTTATCATTTCATCAAACAACTTGCAATAACGCTTAATTATAACATATATATGTATATATATATATATATATTAATATAATCATATTTTTCTATCTCGATATTTTACGTTCGAATGTTCGTCGCACATAAACGCATACACACGTATTAATTCATATATATATATATATATATGCGCGTATATAAGTATCGTATATGATGAGAAATAGAGAGAAAATTTATTTTCACTGTCGTAAAGATGGAAATCGATTTTTCACGAGTAGAACCCGAAGGTTATTACTTTTAATTAATAGCTCGGGGCCATCGAACGTATAGAATAAGAAGAAGAAATAGCGTGGAAAAGGGCAGACGCAGAGGCGATACATTCGTCTTGCTATCTGCCACTCGATCGAGTTAATTTTCGACGAAACTGTCCCTTTCTTTCTCACCCCCTCTATCTCCCCCTCTCTCTCTCTCTCACACACACACACACATTCTCTCTATCGTTCTCGTTGCGGGTCGGCGAGTGTCCGAGCAAAAAGAAATCCGGTCCCTCGGTTTCCCGTAAATCACAGTGGGTCACATTCCGTGGGACACCATTAATGTGGTTATCTGTACAGTAGGTGACACATACTAGGTGCCGTGGATCAGATAGCGAGAGCCCCATTGATTCCATGGAACCAGTTTTACTCGGACGGTTACGCTCCGGATACCAAGATATATGTGTATGTACGTACACACACACACACACACACACACACACACACATACATATACATATATACATACATATATAACCGTAAATACGCAGAGGTAAATGTAATGGGTATATTCTTACGTTAGCTCAAAAGAGTATAGCATGCTCTACGCCTACGGCCGCGGTAGGACGGTCACGTGCGGAAGAAACGTTCTTGCAATTAAGCGATATCCGTATTCGCCGAATAGAGGAGGACGACGCATTTACATGCGTAACATTATGTACGATTAATCTTAGAACGTAAGTAAGTCGAATTTTTATTTAACGTAGAATCAATCAATTTCAAATGGAGGATCGTACTCTTTTCCAATTAAGAAAAAAAAAAAACAAAAAAAAGAAGAAAAGACAAAAGAAATAAAAAGAAAAAAGAAACGAGGTGGCATTTTACGAGCGGCCGTCACCCCGCCCCCTCCTCACCCCTCTCCACTCCCCCCCCCCCTCAGTCCCCCTCTTAAATCGACCAATTAACCATTGTATCGAATAGAAAAGCGAGATATCGAAGTCTGTGAAACAAGACGATAAAAGCTTCACGCCTTGTTAAACCCCTATCGTTTTCCACCCGCCCCCTCACCCTCTCCGCAGTTTCATTTGAAAAAGTTACATGTAGTTGTTCTATTTTCAATGTAGACACCTTTATATGTATATATATATATATATATACATACATATATATATTTTTTTTAGCTCCGTTAGCATGGAAAAGTGGCAGATGCGCGAATATCGTTGATAAAAAAAAAAAAAGAACAAAAAAAGAAAAAAAAACAAAAACCAGCCGTGTAACCGAGAACGAGGAGCTCGCTTGCGCATTTTAACGAAAAAAAAAAAAAAAAAAAAAAAAAAAAAGGAAAAAAAAAATAAATAAATTCATAATTCCGACTCGATTGCTTCGCTATGAATGGCGTACGGGTGGGAATAAAATAGCAGCAACGCGTTTCCCGCGATCAAAAAAAAAAAAAGAAAAGAAAAGAAAAGAAAAGGAAAGGAAAGGAAAGAAAAGAATCGGACGATTGGCACGGGAATAGATTTTCCTTTTTTCTTTTTTTTTTTTTTCTTCTTTTTTTCTTCTTTAATAATAACAACAGAGGCGTCTATCTAACGAATGCGATGATAACGGGTGACGACGGAAGAGATGGCCAAATAACAGGAGAAAGAGAAGAAGAAAGAAATTGAAAAAAAAAAAAAGGAAAGAAAAGGAAATGATAGCAAAGTTGAAAACGATGAAAAAATATTGTTTCGTCTCTCTCTCTCTCTCTCTCTCTCTCTTTGGTTATGGAAGGTTTCGTTATTAGCTCTAGCGATCGTAAAGAGAAAACGGTTAGTTTCATGGGCACGCGAGCTCGTAGAAGCGGGATAATGAGAGCGGTAAGTATCCGAGATTGCAAGGTTAACGAGGATAGAAAGAACGCACGCCGTGGGCGCTCGCACGATTTCCGTCCACTCGAAAAATTTCGTATGTACTTACCCCTCGTTCTATGCAATCGACTTTTCCCATCCCCCTCCACTCCTTTTTCTCTTCCCCTTACCTACCCCCTTCCACACCCTCTTCCCTTCCCCGTTCCTTCTCGTTATCTCGTCGTTTTCTCTCTCTCTCTCTCTCTCTCTCTCTCTCTCATTTTCACTATCTCGCACTCTCAAATGTGATGCTGCACATTCTCTCTTCTCTTTCCTTTCGACCCTTTCCAGTTCATTATACGCTTTATATACACAGGTTATATGTCGAAATTTTTTCTTTTTTCTATTTAAAAAATACTCCCTACTCTATTATAAGGAATCTTACTCGATGAGGTGAAAGGATATAATGCGAACGATACGATCATTAATCGAATGAATTTTTTTTTTGTTTTTATTTGAAGAAAGATAGAGAGAAGAAAAAGAGAGAGAGAGAGAGACAGAAATAAAAAAAAAGAAAAAGAAAAAGATATATATATATAATCGGAAGGGCGGAAAATTTTGTTGTTGTTGTTGTTGTTGTTGTTGTTGTTGTTGTATTAGAAACGAGAAGAGAGTAGAAAAGAGATTTATCGCTGGTAAATTATAGTCTTTTTCGGCTATGTCTTTCGATGGTGTAAGCTTTGAAACATCAACCGACTTTTACCTATATGCTGTCTTTCTTTCCCTGTCTCTTTCTCTCTCTCTCTCTCTCTCTCTCTCTCTCTCTCTTTATATATATATATATATATATCTGTTTCCTTCTCGTAAGTCTTTCAAGGAGACGTGATTACAGTCGTAAAAGGATGCGAACGTTAACTTGGACGTTAACGCGAATGCTAAGCTCCCCTCTAAAACAAAGATGTCGAATTTAACGTTTTATTATACAACTATCCTTTCGTTCCTTTTACCTCTTTCGTTATTTTCTTTGTCGCATTTCTTTCTCTTTTTTCTTTATCCTTTTTCTTTATCCTTTTTCTTTATCCTTCTTCTTTATTCATTTATTTATCCGTTTGTTTTGTCAGTTTTTTCTTTTTTCCTGTTCTCTACAACGGCGCGTCTCGCGATCGAGAATTTTTTACGATCTTCTACGCGAGAAAATCCGACGGGAGGAAAAAAGAAAGAGAGAGAGAGAGAGAGAGAGAGAGAGAGAGAGAGAGAGAAAAGAACAAAAAGATCGAACGAAACAGAAAGAAATACGTATGTAGGTATATAAATGAATAACGTTCGATTCGAACATTCGCGTATGTACAGAGTATAATCTTTCTAAATCACAGATTTTCTTCGACGCTTAATTGTCAATACGTACGAGTGATTTGTTCGAGCATTATATTAATTGCGATAGGTCGATTGGGTTCGTTCGTTTTATCTAAACTCGACTCGTCCGATCGCTACGGATACGAATCTACTAGCTAGAATTTTACTACAGTTGTTTTCATTTTTCGTCTCCTTTTTATCTCTCTGTTCTCTCTCTCTCTCTCTCTCTCTCTCTCTCTCCTTCCTTCTAAAGATATCTAATTCGTCATAGCGATAAACTAGAAGTCATAAAGTAGCTAGATATATTCGAAAGATATAGGAGCGAACTTTGTAACTCGACACCCGTTAGACATCGATTAATTTTCCTTTCGTACGTCGTTTACGCACGCGTTTAATGTGCGTGTCAACTACGTAATAAAACGTCGAGGTATTTTTTTTTTTTTTTTTTTTTATTCGAAATTAAATGTTTCTACTCCTTATATCCGTCGTCGTCGCAATCGTCCAATCATCCCATCGCGCCGCGGATCCTTCAACCTGTTAAACGCGAACGACGATTTTATTCCGATGAAATATAATTCATTTCCTTTTCGACAATGAAATAAACGAGAAACGAAAACGAGTGAAAAAAAAAAAATGAATCGGACGCGTCGCGATCATTCGCTTTAACGATTAATCGATCGTTCGATGTTACCCGTCTACGTGCTTATCATTTCTTTTTCTTTCCGTTTATTATTATTATTATTATTATTATTATTATTATTATTATTATTATTATTATTATTATTATTATTATCATTTCTTTTTTTTCCTTGAAATCAGAAATAAATTTCATTGACAGATCGTATTCCTGTGGGACGATCGTTGGACTCACGTATAATTTCTTTCCCTCCTTCTTCGTCGCGCTTTCGGGTAAAACATTTCGTTAATTATACGCGCACGCACGACGCACGTGTACGTACACGTACACGTACACGTACACGTACACGTACACGTACACGTACACGTACACGTACACGTACACATACACGTACACGTGCACGTGCACCTAAGATAAAATGCCCAATTTGCAATAATATATTTATTTCTTTTTTTTTTTTTTTTTTTCTAATATCGCCCGTACACTTCTCCCATTATATTATATCATTCTTTCGTTTCGGCTGGCATTTTTGGCGAAAGCGTTACGCGTCATTGTTAATTAAACGACAGGAGTATTTCTAATAAACGTTGGTCGATATGCTCCCCCATAGTCCCCTCCCCCCACAGCACCTCACTTCCCCCACCAATCGTTTTTTGGCGACTTGACGAAAATTCAATCGGTAGCACGATTAAAAAATAAATTGAAACGTGTTTATCTATATATATATATATATATATATATATATATATATATATATATATATATATATATACTCGGGTGCTTTCGCTTTGCGTTTGGTATTCATTCTGTTTATATATAGCCGTAGACACCATGGCGTTATATATCGAAAAACGTTATTGTAACCGGGCCGAATCGCCTTCGGCATCCTCTTCCCTCTCCCTCACCTCTCCGCCCCCAACCCTTGACGTGACGCACTCGCGCGTTTCGCTTTTGTGCATTAGCTCGGACCCGCCAATTGACCGTAATTTAACTCGAAAATGTTTTTCACATTAAAATATACTCGACTTTTTAAACTAATCTCCAACGATTTTCCTTCTCTTTTTTTGTTTTTTTTTTTTTTTTTTTTTTTACTTTTGTTCTTTTCTCTTTCTCTCCTTTCTTTCTCTTTTCAAATTACACACGTTCACATGGATACGTATATATACACGTTCTTTATTTCCTTTTCTCAAATTACGTACGTTTACATGGGTACACGTATATATGCGTACGTAGGGTTAAAGATTGTACATAAAGTAAAGGAAATAAATGTTATATCATTTTATAAACAAATCGAGGAACGGGTTTCTAGATCGCGTGTACGAGGAAGAAGGACGGGTGTCGAAGAGAATGTCTCAAGCTTTCGTTAAAAAAGTTTTTGAACGAGAAGCGAAGTAGCATCGCCGAGATGCCGATCGCACGAGACGATCTTCGTGGCTCGTGTTTAAAAATGAAAAGGAATAATATAGGGCCGAAGAGGAGGGAGCAAGGAGGGGGGACAATGAGGGACAAAGAAAGATAAGTGGTAAGAAGGTATCTGTTGTAGTTTTAAGGGGGAAGAATAAGAGAAGAAAGACAACAACAAAAAAAATAAAATAAAATAAAATAAAATCGATTATAAGGGACTCGCGAGTCTAAGGAGGAAAACTCGCTTAGGAACGAAATAGGAAAGCGTGTCTTCCTCGTCGTCGTCGATCTCTTCTTCTTCTTCTTCTTCTTCTTCATCTCCTTCTTCTTCTTCCTCTATGTTTTTTCTTTTTTCCTCCTTACCTTCTTTCGCTCGAACGGAAAGATTTCAATGGAGCGTGCCACGACAATATCATCGCTCGCGTTTCCACCACGGATTCCCGCAAACTTTCGACCGAACTCGAAAAGAAAAAGTTGCTAAACTCGGGAGGGTGGAGGGTGGAGAGTGGAGGGTGGAGAGAGGGCGGCCTCTCGAGTCCTCGCTTTTCTTAGCCGTCGTAACACTTTCGTCCACCTGCCCCCTTCAATTATCCTTCCTATATAATTTTCCTTCCTCCTTTCGTTCTCTCGTTCTCTCTCTCTCTCTCTCTCTCTCTCTCTCTTTCTCTCTCTCCCTCTTTATCTCTCTTCCTCTTTCTCGGATTTTAATAAAGTCCTTTCAAACGATACACTCGTTTTTCTCCCCTCCCCCCTGGGTCAGAAATTTAACTCTTACCATTTACTCCTGTCGTAGTTAAATTATTATTATTATTATTATTATTATTATGATGGCTCATGATAGAGACTTTGTTATTTAATAAACGATTAACTTTTAACGCGACTTCCAGGATTATTCGGTAAAAATATTTATCCCTCTCTTGAAATAATTAAGCGAGTTAGATTTCGTTAATTAAGAGAGAGAGAGAGAGAGAGAGAGAGAGAGAGAGAGCGTTTAAAGCGTGTACGGTGAATTTAATTTGAAGTAGTAATTATAAAACAAGAAGAGAGAAAGAAAGAAAAAGGAAGAAAAGTGACGAGCTCTCTCTCTCTCTCTCTCTCTCTTCCGATTATCAATGTTAAAAACAGATATAACGAAACGGTTATTTCGAAAACTGATTCTACACGTTCCGACGGTGTTTGATGTATGAAAATGTGAGTAGATTTTTTAAACTTGAAAACGTTCAGTTTTTCTCTAAGAGAGAAAAATTTTCATAACGCCATATCGTCGTTCCCAATAGGAAATCGGAAATCGAGTATAAAATCGAGGATCGAAACGGGATCGTAATTACGTATCGACTTGGAAACAAAAATAAATAAAATAACCTTTATTGCGTTATTAGCTCTGTTCTACGAAAGTATATATATATATATATATATACGCACCCACACACACACACACACACACACGTATAGATACGTACGTTTCCTCTTCACGGAATTCAATCGATAAAAGTCGCACTTTTAAATAGTTCAACTAGAATCGATGTTTATCGAAGCATTTCTCATAGGATTCCTTTCTTTTTTTTTTCTATTTTTAACCAACTCCCTCCGCCCCCCCCCCCCCCGCCCTTCCCCTCCCCCCCCCCTCTCTCTCTCTCTTTGCGTCGCGAGCTTCGTATATCGTTTCTCGATTATAACCGTAAATCGTCGTCGATAAGAAAATGCCGAGCAAATAGAAAATACGTCGTCGTACGACAACGACGACGACGACGACGATTCGATTCGATTCGATTCGATTCGACTCGATTCGATTCGATTCCCTCCCTTGAGAGGAAAAAATAATTCTCTCGTATTCCTTACGACCGACTCGTACCTTTGTTCGATCATTGGAAATGTGTCCGTCCTTTTTACAATTGAAATTTTGTCGTCCTCGTTTAACGGGATAATATGAAACAATTATAAGTAATTCCGTAATAGATCGTTTCGGGTTTAATTGAATCTCGAAGGAATTTCATGGATTCTCGAGGAGTGAAATTTCTCGATGGTCTTAAAACTTTTTGAATTTTTTTGGCCTAGGGAGAGAGCACCGAAAACGTTAACCACCGCGATAAAGTTTATCGGGTGAGGTGGTAAATAACGGGATGGTGGGGCTGACACGAGAGGGGAAATCACGAAACGGCTAACGGTCTCGATCCATCGAAGAGTTCTGTTCGTTTTTGAAATAAAAGGAAGTATCAATTTTGCATTACCGTCAATAAACTTTACTAAATAATGTCATTGTAATTAATTGAAAACTTGATTTTAACTCGTTCGTTAAGTCGGTATTTATAACATTTAAGTGATATGAACAGGGAGGAGGCAAACGCGTGCATTGCGTGTCGGGAGACGTTGTGATGAAAACGGACAGAACTTACCTCTGTACCTGATATATTTCGCTCGCAAGAAATATAGACACACGATTCTCGGACGTATCTAAATACATAAGAAAGGAGACGAGAGTGAATTCAAGATTCAAGGAGAACGTTGGACTGGTAGGAAATCGTTTGGACGCCAACACGTAACTCTTTTGCTCTCGTTTACGAGATCTTTGTTGGATGGAAGGTACGAACGTACTCGAGACCTTTTTCCTAATACCCCTCACCCTTCACCCACCCCTCCCGTTGCTCCTTTGGATGAAAGAGGGAAGAGGGGAATAAGGAAAAATCGTAAAGCAGGCGAAGCCGCAACAACGCGAAAGCATCTTTTTCCTGGCTCGTTCTCTGTCTCTGTCTCGTAGGGGGAAAGAAAGAAAAGAAAAGTCTTTACAATGGAACCGAGGAGGTGGGGTTGGTGGAGGATAGACGAGAGGGAGGGAGGGGCGATCGTATACGCGTAGTACCATCCCAGACTCGGTACACGTTATTTATTAAGGATCCATTCTTTTTATCGCCGATAGTTTCTCTCTACCCTTCGCAGTGTCTTTGAAGGCAGACCCGGGGTCCTTCCTGAAAACTTTTGTGATAGAAGAGGGAGAGAGATAGATAGAGAGAGAGAGAGAGAGAGAGAGAGAGAGAGAGAGAGAAGATAGTTCGATGGACCTTCGAGAGTTGTCGAAAACGCGAGCGAGCGAGCGAACCGACCGACGACGACGACGACGACGAAGACGACGACGAAGACGTTCGGCAGCTGCATAAAAGGAAGAAAAAGAAGAAGAAGAAGAAGAAGAAGAAGAAGAGGAAGAGGAAGAGGAAAAAGAAGAAAAAAAAGAGGACTAGAAAGAAAGAGGAGGAGGAGGAGGGAAAGAGAATAAGGGAAGACGGAAGTAAAGGAGGTGTAAGGAGAAGTGGAGTAGAAAAAGGGATGGATGGGGTAGCTGGAGTAGCCGAAGAGAAGGGGGAAAAATAAAAGAAATAAAAGGAGGAGGAAGAAGAAGTAGAAGAAACGTACTGTTCACCGATAAGGATCTTATTGTCGTGGTAAAGCCGTGAAGGAGCAGGCCGAGAGAAAGAGAGAGAGAGAGAGAGAGAGAGAGAGGATGAAAGAAAAGAAAGAAAGAAAGAAAGACGATGAAAGGAGAGCGAGAGTGAGAGAGAGAGTAGAGAGAGAGAGAGAGAGAGAGAGAGAGAGAGAGAGAAAGAGAAAAAGAGAAATTCGTATCGAGCAAATTGCAACTCTGTCGAAACTATCGGGTCGAGCGGATCGCGAGCGGATAGAGCCAAGCGAATACGAGTGCTTCGAGAAGAATGCGCTCGCGACACGATCGTTAAGGGCTGCTTACCTACTACTGGTCCTCGTCGGACCCTTCCTTTCGATATAGGGTACCTTTTCATCGCGGTACGGCCCTGTGTACCCTCTCACCCCTCACCCCAATCGGGACCACGAAAGATAACATCTCTTTGGAACACTGGCTCTGTATATACATACGTATTATCTCTGCACACACACACACACATATATATATATATATATATAGACAGATATATATCTATTTATATATATATATATATATATATATATATATATATATATATATATATATATACATGTATATCTGGAATCTTTTATTTCATTTCTTTTATTCCGAGCCCGTGCTGCCTCTCTCTTTCTCTCTCTCTCTCTCTCTCTCTCTCTCTCTCTCTCTTTATCCCTTCCCCTTCCGTCTTTCACATTCCATTTCTCGGCAAATTGTCATTCGATGCCCTGAGAATTCGATTTCGTGCCGAATTTTGTGGTGACGAGGGTTTAAACCAAAGGCTCTTTCCCTTCCTACCGCCCGCCCCTTAACCCCCTCTTCCTCCTTTTCTTCTTATTCGTCCTCGTCGTCGTTCTCTTCTTCTTCTTCTTCTTCCTCTTCTTCTTCTTCTTCTTCTTCTTCTTCTTCTTTAGGAACTAAGCCTACAATATTGTGAAACGTCCTGTATCCAACGTGCATCGAGATCAAATCTTTCGACTGGTGTGTTATACGTACTACTATGGTCGTCAGCTGGAAATTGGAAAACAGGTAGAGAATGAGAGAGAGAGAGAGAGAGAGAGAGATGGTTCACGAATCTTTCGGTAGATTCTTTTTCTATAAGAATAGAAAAAGAGATTCTCTATCTATTTAGATATCTATGCTCGATGTCTCTTTTCTTCGTTCATGTTTCGAATGTCTATTGTAAGAAAAAGAATAAAAACAGAGGGCAGAGATATAAAGAGAGAGAGAGAGAGAGAGAGAGAGAGAGAGAGAGAGAGAGAAAGTAAAAACTGTTTCCGGAGAGAGAAAACATACACACACACACACACACACATATAATAGTTCTTTTACTCTTCAACTTCCTGTTTCGTTGTGTTACATCGCCGTGGAGAAGAGCAAAGACGAAACCGAAAAACATCCTGAAAGGTAGCTGAAAGCAAGCTCGAAGGTATGTGGCACGTCCGTCCCTTCCCTTCCCTTCCCTTCCCGTCCGTTCGTCCGTGCGTTGCTCTCTCTCTCTCTCTCTCTCTCTCTCCCTCTCTCTCTCTCTTCCCTATCTCTCTCTTTCTCTGTCTTTCTTTCCCTCGACGCTGCCCCGTCTCCTTTCTCGTGGTTTCATTTTGTTTAATTAAAATCCTCAAAATGTAGAGCCAAGCGGACGACGAGCAGATATAAAGCGGCCTTTGCTTAATTGGCTTCATACGTAACGTCGTAACGTCAGGACGATGTGTGTAGACCATGTTTCGTCTCTTTCTTTCTCATTTTATCTTTTTCCCTTTCTCTCACACTCTCTTACACACTCTCTCTCTCTCTCTCTCTCTCTCTCTCTCTCGTTCTCCCTCTTATGGTCCATACGCTTGAAGTCTCGGTTGCTTTCTCAACGTCTCTCTACTCGCCACCGAAGACTACTTCTCTACTCTCTCTCTCTCTCTCTCTCTCTCTCTCTCTCTCTCTCTTTGTCTACTATCATCCGTTGTTTCATTCCATGCTCTTCCTCCTCGTGCCTTTGTCCTTCTCTCCTTCTATATTTCTCTAGCCAGCCAACCAGCCAGCCAACAAGCCAACCAGCAAGCCAGAGATATCCAGCTAGCTGGAGATGACGCGATGAGAAAATCCTTTGGATGGATTAAGAAGGACACCCCTCTCTAACAGTTTCGACTTGGCTTCCTCTCTACTGACCGACCTTCCTCCCTTCCTCCCTTCTCTCCCTTCGACCCTAAGGCAATAGGTCTCTGATTATAATCCGCGAGTACTCTCGCGGGGGTGAGGGTTGTATCGGTTTGTTCTGTATGTAATGGTCATTATTATTAATTAATTATAATAAAATATCGTTCGACCCCGCTCACATACAAGATAATTATTAATATATATATATATATATATATATATATATATATATATTACCAGTTAGCTTAATATTCGAATACTAATTCGTATTATCCTTTGATATTTATTTCGTTCGTGAACGATTATACGTACGATTTTATCGACGAGGAGGTAGAGGATAAGGATGAGGATGAGGATGAGGATGAGGATGAGGAGACAGGGAGGGACGAGGGAGGGTGGGTGTCATCTCACCGAGCGCGAGAAATAGAAATCTCGCGAATACCAATCTAAATTCTCATTTCTCTGCGTCTCTGCCATTTTTTCTTTTTTTTTTTTTTTTTCTTTATTTTTTTATTGCCTTTTTTCTCTTCTCTTGTTTCATGTCAGCACGTAAGAAAAATTCAAGGAAACATTTTATAGGACATAAATGTTATTACGTATTCATCGGCTCTCAGGAAAGAACGTCAAAGACGTTTTTGGGTGTGTAGAGAAACCTAAGAGGAAGAGGAAGAGGAGGAGGAGGAGGAGGAGGAGGAGGAAGAAGAAGAAGAAGAAGAAGAAGAAGAAGGAGTACCACGGGATAGAGGCGGCGACAGCCTCTCGACGATCTCTCGGCACCGTTTTAACGCATTAGCATAATACGATCGTTAAGGTGTACCGACATGTCGCTGGGAAAACTTAGCGCTCGTACGCTAAATAATTATTCGGAACGTTTCACCGGCGTTCCCTTGATTAACATCTTTCCTTCGTTCACTTTCTAGGTTAAACATTCTACGAGGTAAAACGTCGCCCATCCTCTTTCCCATTTTTCAACGGCCAAGATCATTTTTTCCACGAGCATTACCAAATTCTTTCTCTCTCATTCTCTCTTTCTATCTCTCGTTACGCGAACGCGCGCACGTACGCACGCGCGCACAACTACGTAAGAAAATATAATTTTTTCTCCTTCTAAGAGAACCACCCTATAACGATGAAAACTATCGTCTTGCCCGAGATATCGATTCGTTTAAAATTCTTAATTACTTATAATTACAATATGGCTGCACTGCGAGGACGATAATGAAAAGCGTGTATATATATATATATATATATATATATATATATATATGTATGTATATATATATGTAATGAATGTCCCCTGGCAGAGTAAGTGTCTCTCATCTCTTCTAAGCGAAATTAATCGCGGATTATCGCGAGTAGACGCAACGAAAGAACGTCCTAGACGTCTTCTTTGACTCACGGATATTCATATTCATAAATTATTCTACGTTCTAGTTCGTCGCGGCCGATATCATAAATCAATGATGAACGAACTCTTCAAACGAGAGAGAGAGAGAGAGAGAGAGATAGTTCGGCAATCGTTAATACCGTTAGGATCCTCGTTAACGTTTCGTGATTAACGAAACCGCCTCCCTACTCCCTTCCCTCAAAAAAAAAAAAAAAGATACAAAATGCGTCCACCCACTCCCACTAGCCCTCGAACCCCCGAACCCCCGCTCGACTTTAGTTTCACCTCATTCTTTTCAACGATTTATTTCATTCTATTTTCGTTAATTTAATACGCTCGTTAAATATGATCGTACGAATTCACGCGATGTCTGCGGAAACGGCCTCGGCTTGTATAAAATCTCTCTCGAGTGTTGTGTTTGTGTGCATGTGCGTGCGTGTGTGGAGTGTTCGTTAAAGAGAGAGAGAGAGAGAGAGAGAGATCAGATTAAAATCAAACGTATTCTCGATGAAACGTTTTCGTCGATTTACGTCTTCCCTCCCTCTCTCCTTCACCCTCCATCCTATCCTCTCACGACCCCAGCGGTCTCTCCTCTACCTTTCACTCTACCTCTAAACCCACCAAAATTCGCGTCGCTCTTTCGAATAACGCGAGAATTTCACGCGAGATCGTTGGTGCGTTAAGGAAGCGTTACGCGAGGCAACGCGACGCGGGAACGACGATACAACAACGACAACGACGACAGCGACGACGACGACGACGGCGACGACAGCGACGACAGCGACGACGACGACTCGCCGTATATTTTAACCGAATTAATGTCCCGAAAGAAAAAAACGAGGAGGAGGGACGAAATATACCGTAGGTATGTACACCTATATGTTTTTGTCTCGCTCTTTCTCTCTCTCTCTCTCTCTCTTTCTCTTTTTCTTTCTTTCGCACGCAGAGAGAGAGAGAGAGAGAGAGAGAGAGAGAGAGAGAAACAGGCGAGTAAGGAAGCAACCATGCACATACGGACGCACGAGGGACGCATTCACGCACTCACGCACTCACGGACTCACACGACGAACCGTTGCTTGTATCTACTTCTTGTACATACGCGACATCTTTCTTCCTCTTATGGTAGATGACGGAGGAAGTTAAAAAATGGGTCGCCTCTGGGAAAATCCGAGTCATTTGATACCGTAAAGCTTTACGCGCCGAGAGCGCGCAACATGCTCGCCCGAGGACGAAGGATTTCCGCTCGTAACGACGTTTTTCTTCGGGGCCTATAATTTCGTGTCTCGTCGTCGGGGAAAAGAGAGAAAGAGAGAGAGTGTGAGAGCTCAATTTTTACTTAGAAATGGATTTATACGTTTTATTAAACGTCGAAAGAATGGCCACGGGAATAGAAAAAGAATTATATCGATCTCGAAATATCGACATTGAAGACCCTTTCGTTCGTTTCTTTTCTTCTTTCTTTCTTTCTTTCTTTCTTTTTTTCTTTCTTTCTTTTTGGAAATACAAAGGAGTTTACTAGATGGTAGGTAGATAGGTAGATAGGTAGATAGGTAGGTAGGTAGGTAGGTAGATACTTCGTTTAGGTTGTACGATAGAAACATTAATGTAAACTTCGTAGGTAAAGGAGGAGAGAAGAGAAGAGAAGTGGGTGGGTTGGGGGAGGAGGTCTTATTCGCCAAGTCACGGCTTGCTCGACGTAATTTCGACGCACGTGCGTTCTCGGTTCAATTCGGTTTGGTTCTCGGTGTATGGTACCGGGTATAGGGTACGATACAGGATACAGTACGGTTCGTTTAAAATGCCCGTGCGCTTAGAAGGTCTCTAATATAACGTGAAATTCTAGCGACTTCGATTAAATCAGTACGACACGGTCCTATTAACCGTAGGAATTAATACGCACGCGCGGACGAAGAATGTCGTCTACGTCGTCTACGTTTACGTCTAACGTTTACGTCTACGTCGTCGTCTACGTCGTTTCAAACGGGCTAACATAATTCTACGCTTGGAGGGTATCGAGACTTTGGCTCTGAAACTGTCTCGAAACTCGCTTTTCTCTCGCGTACACTCCTACGTGTAATATATACATACGTAAAGACGCGCTCATATATATATATATATATATATATGTATCGACACGTAGGACTTCCTACAGTCTGGAAAGTTTCTAAGGGAAATTAGAACGAGCCATTTTTTCGGCTGTTAGAGCAACGGAATCCGCTGGTAGAGCGCCGTTTTACGTTTGTCGTTTGCCGTCATCCTCGTGCGCTTTGTCACCAAAAAAAAAAAAAAAAAAAAAGAATGAAGGAAGAGGAGAAGGAAGAGGATTAAAACCTGTCGAATGACCCGAACCGAAAACAGAAATTCCCCGGGCCGCCCCCTTCGTATTGTCGACTCGTTTGGCTACCTTCTACGTACGCGAAGTGCATTATATGACGCAAGAATGATTCGCGTTTTGTTATAAGCCGGGAATATTATTATATGTGTATGCGCGTATTTACGAGAGCATGCGAGCGAATTATTTCATAAATTCCTCTTTTGACTTTTACTCGTCCCTCCCTCACCCTTCCCCTCACCCCCCCCTCTCTCTCTCTCTCCCCCTCGTTC
>OU426855.1:9520451-9530451 GCA_911387685.1 Dolichovespula media | reverse complement strand
CCCCATAAAACTGTCTGCCCTGAAATACACGCTGATTCAGAATGACAATGCTTTAAAAAAGATAAACGCGTATCTATCTCTACTATACCGTCGCGTTGTTCCCTTAAACTGTCTTAGAATTCTATTTCGATCGATCGTAAATAATATTCATTATATATTAATAATAGAAAGTTCGTATGGGGTAAGAGGGGCGGGAAGAACGAAGAAGAAGAAGAAGAAGAAGAAGAAAAAGAGGAAGAGTGCCTTACGTAAGTCCTTAACGAAACAACTTTGTCACGACGAAGCTCTTTTCGAGAGCTTTCGACGCTTTCTCTCTCTCTCTCTCTCTCTCTCTCTCTCTCTCTCTCTGTCTATCTTTTGTCGTCCGAATCCGGTGAAGTGGCAGTTCACATCCTCGTAGGTTTGTCAGCAGTCACAGTCACGGTCGTTCGTCTTAGAGAGTCACAGGCATATACCACCACTCTTCTCCCTAGGTTTCCTTAGGTTTCCTTATTCCTCACGTCAAGGACATCGTTGACATCTGCCAGCTTCTAGGATCTTATCCCGTCTTTGCACCTTCTCTACTTTTCTTTTTTCTCTCTTTTTTCTTTTCCTTTTTTTCTTTTTTCATCTCGATCTTATCTTCCCAGCCGTAAAAATGCGTCGCTCCTTTCGACTGTTCCTTTAAAAAAGAAAAAAAAATAATAAATAAATAAAAAGGAAAATATCGTCGAAATATCTTCCACGACGTTTTTCAACCATCGACTTACTTTATCGCCGTGTCGTAACGAATGCGTTCTTCAAATTTCTCCGATAATTTTCTCCTTTTTTCTCCCTGCCTCCCTCCCTCGCCCCTCCCCCCCCCGGTCGCTTTCGCTCTCGCAAACTTCACATCGATTACGTTATTATCCGTAGTAGCAAATTCCGACGAGACGACGAGTCCTTCCCTAGTAAATTCGTCGGAGAATTTACTTTGACGTTGCAACATCTTAGAAGAAGGACGGATTATAGGTATAATTTATTGTTAAAAAGTTAATAACGAATTAGAGCACGGAATGGGTAAATTTTTCGAGGGTTTAATGACCCTTCTTCTCGTAAAAGTTTAAGGACCTTTTCCAACTGGCCGACCAGCCGACCAGACTTTTATTCTTCTTTTTTTTTTTTTTTTTTCTTCGGATATTAACACGTTCCTCGTCCTAAATAAGCAATAAATAACCTATTAGCTCTTTCTCTCTCTCTCTCTCTCTCTCTCTCTCTCTCTCTTTTTCTGCCATCAGGTATACTTTCGTCTTTCTTCTTGTTATTATTGCTTCGCGAAGTTTAACTTCGGAAACGATCTTCGAGTCTCGATGTTCGACGGGCAGGTGCCGGACAACCTTTTTTCGTGCTTCCTTCCTTCCTTCCTTCCTCCCTCGATATCTTTTTCTTCTTTTTCTTTTTTTGTCCTTTCTTCCTTTCCCTTCCTTCTTTCTGATATTTACATTTTGCCCTTCGCCTTTCTTTCCTTCGACTTTTAAAAAAATATTTACGTATTATATTATTTCACATGTTGCCGTGTCGTAAATATTGCTTCGTCTTTTTCCTCATTCTTCTCTAACTCTCTCTCTCTCTCTCTCTCTCTCCCTTTTTTCTTTTTTTTCTCTTCCTCTCTCTCTCTCTCTCTCTCTCTCTCTCTCTCTCTCTCTCTATCTCTCTCTCTGCCAAGTTTCTCTACAATAAATTTTCCTTCACCCAGAATGACTAATTCTTTCGCAATTATCCCTTTTTTTACCCTGGGACACGTAATGCAGGACGATACGTCCTGCGCGCACGTGCACGCGAGTGCACGTAATCTCGTCGTAAATGTTAACCACGGTTTGAAATAGGTACGCGTGCCCTGGACCCTTAAATTTTCAACTTGTACTTTTGTTTACCTTGGACAGCTCGTAAAACCCTTGGATTTTTTTTCTGTTAACGAGATTAAAATTTGACAATGTCGACTTTTACGACCCGATCCTTTTCTTTTTTCTCTCTCTCTCTCTCTCTCTCTCTCTCTCTCTCTCTCTCTTTCTTTCTTTACGTTTATGGTGGACCGACCATTCATCTTCCATTTTTTCCACCGATCAAAATCAATGAACGGAACTATCGTTCTTCGTGATTTATGATTTATATATATATATATATATATATATATAATTTTACGAAAAATAAACGCACTTTTTTGTTTGTTCGTTCCTTTTTTTTTTCTCCATTAGATTTACAGCTATTCAACGTGCTTAGGACAAGAGAGTAAGTTTTCACGATCGACTGAACGGAATCATGGCAAAAATTTACGATCGAACTATCGACTAACGTCGTACACATTTTGTATCGGACACGTTTTAACCGCAAAATAAAAAAGAAAATGCAGAGAGAGAGAGAGAGAGAGAGAGAGAGAGAGAGAGAGAGAGAGAGAAAGACAGAGAGATAGAGATAGAGATAGAGATAGAGATAGAGATAGAGATAGAGATAAAGAGAGAGAGAGAGAGAGAGAGAGAGAGAAAAGGGATGAAAGTCTGGACTGAGTTGACGGGTTAATCGAGATCACGAGTTTACGACTCCTTTCACGAATCACCGTCGTTCGTACAGAATAACAACGAGGAATACATACATATATACATACATACATACATACATACATATATATATATATATATGTTTTTTTTTCCTACGATAATTATTATAATCGGCTGTCAAGTGCTCGTTATAGTGACAGAACGTGAAAACGCTAAATTAAATTTAAATCCCGTACGGTATACGCGCCTTTTCGAGGGAGGATGAACGAGAGAGAGAGAGAGAGAGAGAGAGAGAGGGAGAGAGAGAGAGAAGAAAAAAAGAGAGAGAGAGAAGACGCACGCTTTTAAGTAGCAAACTCGGAAGAATTATATCGTGAAAGGCTGGTGGTCCTTCGACCAAGATTGGACGATAATTACCACGTGGTGTACCGTGCGGAAGATAAGTACTATTAATGCTGCGCCCCGAGAAAACGATCTCTTCCACTACGTTATTATATATAGGTATACTTTGTATATATATATATATATATATATATATATATATGTCTATGCATGCATGCATGCATGCATATATGTATGTATGTATGTTGTATGTAAGGACTCGTCCATCGTTTCTGTATCTTCCCTTCCAGTCGAATATATAATACCTACACACACATATATATATATATATATTTATATATATATATATATATGTATATATATATATATATTGGATATGTTGAATATGAGTAGATATTTGTATATAAGTATATGTACATTATTTTTCGATGATCCATATATAACCATTAGAGGGGGATACTACACGAAATTCTCGAGTGGCTTATTACTCGTGTAAACGAAGTAAGTACGATAAGGATTTTTCAAGATATTGATCCTTTCGAGAGTGACTCTCTCTCTCTCTCTCTCTCTCTCTCTCTCTCTCTCTCTCTCTCTCTCTCTCTCTCGTTGGCTGCGAAACGAGGGATATGTAAGAGGAAACTGTGAGATTCTTCAGTTTTCCTATTACGACAGTATTCCATGCACTAGATACATATACATACATACATACATACATACATACATACATACATACATACATACATACATATATATACATATATATTTATTCGTCGTTAAAGCCGTTAAAATGATATTCGCCAGAGAAATTGTAGTGTCTACTACGAAAGCAAAAATATGTATATATATATATATATATATAACTACCCTATATCCGTTCTTTATATCATTTAAAGATTTCACTTTGATTTTTAACGACCTTAACGTTCTTTTAAAAAGATTTTATATATTTTCACGGTCGTTTGACATTTATCATATTTCTCGTATTAATAAAAAAGCTATCTCTCTCTTATACACGCGACCGCGCGCATACGTTCACACACACACACACACACACACACACACAGAGAGAGATGTTCTACGAAACAAAAGATATCATACAAGCTGCGCTTTATTCGCGTTCCGCTTCATTTTCATTAATTTCAACGACGAAAAAGCCTCGAAGAATATCAAAGAACTAAAAGAACTACCCTCTTGAAAAGAAAAAGAGAAAGAGAGAGAGAGAGAGAGAGAGAGAAAGAGATAGACGTAGTGAAACGATGTGATGCCTTTCGTCGATTTTCGAACTGTCTTTTTGGATAAGGAAAGAAGTTAAAATATCCCGTAGCAGTTTTGCGTTAAATAGAGCACGAGAAGAGAAAGAGAAAAGAAAGAAGACAGAGAGAGAGAGAGAGAGAGAGAGAGAGGGAGGGGGGAGGGGAGAGAAAACGAAAAAAACGATGGAAAAAAGAGAGAGAAGAGTTGTATAGAAGGCTTTTTTGCGATCTTCAAACGTCTCGTAAAGAAGAATAGAGAAGTTCGACTAATTCTATTCTACTTCGCGTCAAACGTTGAGTATAAACTAGACACAAGTGAGTTTTACTATTTCTTTTATTCTCTTTCTCTCTCTCTCTCTCTCTCTCTCTCTCTCTATTTTTTTTTCTATTTCTCAGTTTTCAACGCATAGGGATTCCCCGTATAATGTCCATGACCGATATCAGGACGTTATCGATCGAATATCAAATTGTTAAGGCTTCTAACCTACTCTACTCTCTCTCTCTCTCTCTCTCTCTCCCTATCTATCTATCTATCTATCTATCTATCTATCTATCTATCTATCTCTCTCTCGACTTCGTTTTCTATGACTGATTATTTTCCATTCGTTCTATTTCTTTCTTTCTTTCAACCCTCTCTCTCTCTCTCTCTTTCTCTTTTTCTCCTTCCCACCGACCCCCGTTCCACCCCCTACCACCGCTAGCATTTTTTTTTCTTTCTTTAAGAGAACGTAAGTTTTAATGCAATTCGCTGGTAAAGGAGTCACAAAGGGATACCCTTTGTACTCCATACACGAATTCGTTCTAGTCAAAGCTCTCTTATCCGTCGACTAGATCGTTCTATTTCTCTCTCTCTCTCTCTCTCTCTCTCTCATTTTTTTATCTCTTCCTCTCTCTCTCTCTCTCTCTCTCTCTCTCCCGATTATTGTACAATTCGTTTCTTCCTTTATCGTGTCGCCCTTCTGTCTTGCTTTTACTATGATAGAGGAGAGCCCTCCGACGATGGATTCCGATTCGAAGAGGCTTTTAAAACCTACATCGTTTCTCGGTGCGTTCGCGAAACTGAGAAACTACGGGAAGAATTATTGCTGAGAGAAACACACACACACACACACACACACACACACACACACACACACACATAGAGAGAGAGAGAGAGAGAAAGAGAGAGACATTTCCTTTCGAGAATGCTGGTTTTCTACGAGCCTTGCTAACTTTTATATACTTACGGATATATACCTATAGATTTATACATACACACACACACACATATATATATTTATATATACAGACACATATATATTTATTCGAAGAATCCGATTGCCGGGTGCCGGTTGCCTGTTGCCATTTAATTCCATCTAATCGGATTGAAATGAACGACGAAAAAAAGAAAGAGAGAGAGAGAGAGAGAGAGAGAGAGAGAGAGAGAGAGAGAGAAAAAGGAAGGGGGAAAAAGAAGAGAACACGATTGAATTTCGTCCGAAATTTTATAAATACTCGATAATGTGATATTTAAACGTAGAATCTCATCTTACCCGGAGAAATTTAATGATGACGATTGCACGCTTAGTAAAGCCACGACGTAGGTTTTTTATTTAACTTGGCACGAGCTTCATTCTTTCTCTCTTTGTCGGAAATTGAGCCCTACCCCTTTTGACGTGGCGCGTGAATAATCGAAAAAAAAAAAAAAAGAAAAATAAAACAAACGAAAGAAAATAAAAATGAAAAGAAGGGAAAGGAAAGAGAAAAAGACGAGCCGGGTCCCCCCCCCACCCCCGATTAAGATGGAATTAGGACGAGAGGAAGGGAATGAATTCTATATTCCTTTTTTTTTTTGTTTGTTTTTTTCTTTCTATTTTCGTTGTTCTCTCCAACACCCCCCCCCTCCCGCTCTCTCTCTCTCTCTCTCTCTCTCTCTTTCTCTCTCACGTTCACGCTCACGTTTTCATTTCATCCTTGTCTCGTTCGATTTCCGAAGCGGCAACGGAAGCACCTGCTGTTTCACGGATAGGCCCTCGTTTATAAATCCAAGGTAACATCGATGTTATGGGCGTCATGGTCAAACTTCTTTCTTTCTCTTTCCCTCCCTCCCTCCCTCCCTCTCTCTCTCTCTCTCTCTCTCTCTCTCTCTCTCTCTCTCTCGTTATAGGAGAAAAAAATAGATCGGAAAGGAAGATGAGAAAGAACCTTAGAAGCGGGTTATTACCGGCTTGTTAGGCGGGAGAAAAGGCAGCTGTTCTCCATTTAAGTTCGAACAATTAAATTGTCTGCTCTCGATCCAACGACGACCACCTTCGTCATACATGCATATACACACACTCATAATATATATATATACATGGAGATATACTTATTTACTTGTGTTCCTCCTATCTCTCTTGTCCCTTGTTCTTTCACCCTCTCTTCCTCCTCCCCTTCTCGAGTATCTTTTTTTGTTCTCTCTCTCTCTCTTTTTTTTTTCTCTGTCACCCTTCTCTTCTCACTTTCATCATTGGTTTTATCGTCAAACGGACGATCGACGATGTCCTACCGATTTTATCGATCGATAAATGGTGATTCTCTATAACAAGCTTCATATATGTATGTATATATATATATATATATCTCACCCGTATATACATTGTATATATACCCAATCGATTATGTATACTCGTTAGCCCCCGTCGAATATCGATAAATCGAGAAGACTTTTCAGTCGAATATTTTCGTACGCGATTACCACGAAGAAACCACATGGTAGACGTACCGCGTAAGCTAACGCGTCTTCCTCGTTCCACTTCGATAAAAATCGAAAGGCGCGCTCCTCTGGGTGTATTATTATTGCTAAGAGCGTATATCGAGGAAAAGGCACGTCTCCCATGCGGGTAAAAGATAGTCACCCTTGATTGTAACGAAGGTTTTATATGCTGGAACCGCGGAGGGTTAAAAACATCGATATCTACGTATACGTGTATATATATATATATATATATATATATATATATATATACACGCAAGCGCGCGTTACTTAAACAAATCTTCTCACGGTACGAATTTAACAAATTTCAATGGGGGGGGGGGGGAATTGCATCATTTCTTTTTTTCTCTTTAAAACGATCCGTGCTTCCAAATATCCTTCATCGCGTGCACTCCGCCATAAAACCAGGAAGTGATTCGACTTTAATCAAAGGAATCCGGCTTCCCTTTCCCCTTCCCCTCACCCCCCTCACACACACACACACAACCTCCCACCCATTCCACCTCGATTGTATCTTTTGTAATTATTATTATTTTTTTACTTTCCAACAACAAAAGATACGCGATCGAAAGAATCGAGCCGAATTTCTTCCGCTCTCTTCGAAAAGTTACGAGGGGGAAGAGGAGTAGGAGGAGGACGCGGAAAGAAAGAGGAAGAACAAGAACAAGATGGAGGAGGAGGAGGAGGAGGAGTAGGAGAAGGAGGAGAAGGAAGAAGGACGAACAGGAACTGGGCGTGAGCGTTGGGTTCGATGAAAAGCCAAAGTACGAGTGCTGAGAAGCATACGACTATGTGGTGGACAGTATCAGATATGCTTCGATAAGCATAACAGGTCAAAAGTTTACGCCCCCTTGCTTGCTTCGCCGTAAAGGAGTTCTCGAATGTCGTTAAGTGCACTACGTTCTCCTACGTTCGTCGAGAGTTTCTAAATCTCTCTCTCTCTCTCTCTCTCTCTCTCTCTCTCTCTCTCTCTCTCTCCCTCTTTCAGGCACAAGGATTACCGATTAAATTATAGATATACGCCGACGTACAAGAACCAAAGCCGCGCTATATACCTCGCGTGTAACTCGCGTGGACTTATAATTTCAAACACCATTACGCGTAACGTACCTTCGTCGAAATTCCCCTGAGAATGTTTGAAACCAACTTTCATTTAACGAAAGTCATCTTACGATTGATCAAGTTACAAATCCGAATGGAACGCGCGCGTCGATGTTTGTCCCGTTTGAAATAGATAAGAAAAAAAAAAAAAAGAAAAAAAAAGGAATGAAGAAGGATAGAAAGGTGGAAGAGGAAAAGAAATTAAGATAATCTTTAATCTTTAACCCTTGCATTCTTTACATCGTTCCGTTCCGTTCCGTTCCGTTCCGTTCCGTTCCATTCCGTTCCGTTCCATTCCGTTCCGTTCCCTTTTTATCCCGTCTTCGATCAAAGAGACTATAAAAATATATATTTCGATATGTCCCGATACGGAAAACTACGTAGATTTCTTTTTCCAACTGTGTATTTATCCATATAGATGTATACGAGTACATACATATATATATATATATATATATATATTTACGTATATATCGTATTCTCTTTTAAAAATCATGATAAACAAAATCCAACCCTCCTGGTTGCACGAAGAAAAAGAGATTGAAAAGAACACGACGAATCTTTCCTTTACTTAGGGACTTTTCAATTTACCTCGTCATAGTCGTCATAGCAGGCAATATAAATTTCGAAAGGAACGTCGTAGAGACGTATATGCGAATATCATCCTCCCTCTCTCTCCCTCCCTTCCTCGCTCTCTCTCTCTCTCTCTCTCTCTCTCTCTCTCTCTCTTTTTCCCACGTAAAAAAAAAGAGATAAAAAAAGAAAGAGAAAAAGAGAGGAGGGCAAAGGATTGCAAACTCAACATTGATTCGTCCATTATTCATCCCTGCCATTTTCGATGATGGATCGCCGATGGCATCGTGCACAAATGACATACCCTGCTCCTGCATACATACATTCACGCGTATGTATATATATACACACACACACACACACTCGTGTATATTAACGCGAACGTAAACTAACCGTCACGCACGAAAAAATGGAAGGTAGGAGTCTTCTTCGGTCGTTTCTCTCTCCTATATACTCTTCGTCTTTTTAACGAACCAATCGGAAGTTATCGGCATAGAGATACGAGACGGTTGAACGTGAGAAAGAGAAAGAGAGAGAATTGCATGTTAACGAAGAATGTTTATGTGTGCGCGTGTACGTGTGTGTGGGTGTTGGTGTGTGTTTGTGGGTGTGTAAAAAGAGAGAGAGAGAGAGAGAGAGAGAGAGAGAAAGAAAGAGAGAGAGACGTAGCATGCAACCGTGGATCCTCGTGCACGAGTATCCATAATGACAGATTACCGCGGCATTAATTCCTTGTTTAACCAACAAACCAACCTACCCGGTATGCCGTTTAAGTAATAAAATATGGCGTCCATGGCCTCGGGCAAGCTAACGACTCCTGGCCCTTCCCTTCTTTCGCTCGGGTCGCCCTTTTAAATGAACCCTTCCCTCTTTCTCTCTATCTCTATCTCTCTCTCTCTCTCTCTCTCTCTCTCTCTCTCTCTCTCTTTTCTCGACTACCTCCCATCCACCCCCTTCTTCTTCTTCTTCTTCTTCTTCTTTCTCTCTTTATTTCTTTCTTCAACGCTCGACACGGTTCAAAACCCCTCTCTCCCACTGCCCTCGTCGAATACGCCTCACCAAGTTCGTACCTACGTTCTTAGCACGTATCTATCGCGTATCTATCCACGTACACGTTCGATTAGTCATCTTCGAGTGGATGATTTGCCTCCTTGCCCTTCTCACTTATCATTTATTCTCTCTCTCTCTCTCTCTCTCTCTCTCTCTCTCTCTCTCTCTCTCTCTCTCTCTCTCTCTCTCTCTTTTGGGAACGTTCAATTGAAACGTAGATCACTTAATTTCAATCCTTTCGTGAAAAATGTTTCGCTGGATACATCATATATATATATATATATATATATATATATATATATATATATATATATTAGGTCGTCAAGCATGAAATTTGTAAGTTGTCAACCAAGTTTTCCTTTTTCTCTACAAATTTCTTTTTTGACGACCTGGTATATACATACACACACACACACACACACACACACACACAC
>OU426855.1:9515451-9517951 GCA_911387685.1 Dolichovespula media | reverse complement strand
GACACGGGGGAGAGTGAGAGAGAGAGAGAGAGAGAGAACGAAAGGAAGAGAGGTTAGAGGTTTTCCTTCCTCCGTGCCAAAAAAATGTTCCTCCGTATAAAAGAGGGGGAAGGGGACAAACGTAGAGGATACACGAAAACGATAAGGAGAGGAAGGCTCTCGAGGGTTGGACGACGACGACGACGAGGCTATTTTAATAATCACGTGGGACAAGGGACACGTTCACAACCTTATTTTCCTTTTATTTATTTATTTATTTATTTTTGTTTGTTTGTTTGTTTTTTCAAAGAAAGAAAAAATTGGAAAAAGAAGAAACGTATTAAGTCGTATCGCGCGACGAAGGAGAACGTAGAGAACGAACGAGTTGCAGCGAGGATTCGCAAACGATCGCGAAGGGAAAAAAAGGAGGAAGAAAAAGAAGAAGAAGAAGAAGAAGAAGAAGAAGAAGAAGAAGAAGGACGATGAAAAAAGAAAGGGAAGAATGAAAGAAAAAAGAGAGAAAGAAAGAAAGAAAGAATGAATGAATGAAAGAATGAAAGAAAGAAAGAGAGAAAACCTCATTATACTAATCCGCTTTCTAATTGTAAGCGGAAAGACGTTTCGCGGCTTTGTCATAGAGAGGAGAGTATCCTTTTCCCTCACCCTCGTCCTCCCTCGCCCTTTGGTCGCTTTTGTCGTTAATGTCTTTTGACTCTTACCGCACGTTCGGACCACCCCAACTGTGAATACGTTTCCCGTGGTATCCTTTGAAAATGCGCGAGCTTACGTGACGGGCTTTAGACATTTTCTTTCCTACGAGGATCCTAATTATTCCTCCTGGGTTTGCCAGAAACACCTATCCAACCCTTCCTCTCTCTCTCTCTCTCTCTCTCTCTCTCTTCCTATCCCTCTTTCTCTCCGTTTCCCCTATATATTCATACATACATACATACATATATACATGTATACGTATACACATCCTGCTATACCTAACTCCAACCAGTAGTAGTCCCTCAGCCTGCTGCTGGCTGCCGTCTCCTGTGTTGTTGTCGTGTGCGCTGTGTTGTGTTGTGTGTGTCGTTTTGTGTGTGTTGTGTTGTGTAGCAGCGTCTCGAGGTCTTCGACCACGTAATCGAAATTTATCACGCGGTGTATTCCACCCGCGAGCTAAATCTTAACAAAGGACTACCGGCGCGCCGGTAGTCCTTGTCCCTTTCGGAAAGTTTCCTTCTTAGGGAATATTAACGCGGTCGACGTGGGTGTCTCTCTCGCTCTTTCTCTCCCAACTCCCCTTCTCTCTCTTTCTCTCTCTCTCTCTCTCTCTCTCTCTCTCTCTCTCTCTCTCTTTCTCTCTTTCTTTCTCTGATTCTCACTCGCACATGAACACACTCGCGCGTACCCAATACTCCATGTCTTCGAGCATATCTCGACGATGTTAAATTTTCTACGTACTTGTCGTTAATATAAATAGAACGTACATTCGTCATATAGATAGATAGATAGATAGATAGATAGATAGATAGATAGATAGATAGATAGATTCGCGAAAAAGGGAGAAACTCGTAAAGGGCAAACGTTTTTTCTTTCGTTCTCTCATTTTTTGTTTTTTTTTTCTTTTTATTATTACTTTTCTGAACGAATTTGTCGTATCCGACGACCGTTCGAAAGGCACTAGGCGATATCCCAAAAAGGGAGAGAGAAAAAGAGAGAGAAAATGAGAGAGAGAGAGAGAGAGAGAGAGAGAGAGAGATGGAGGGAAGGATGAAATACGATTAGTGGATTTGTCAAAAACAGCTGTAGCACGGACGTCGTCGTACGTTGTCTGGCCAGGCGTGAAATGAAAGTTCACGTTTACCCGATTTCCCATTCGGTAGATGTGATTTCGGAGGTGAACTTTCTTAGTTCTTTTCTTTCTTTTTTTTTTTTTTTCTTTTTATGTATATATATTTCCCTTTTTTCCACTTCGTTTATTTATTATTAATATTGTTATTGTTATTATTATATTCCAGCACACACATACATGTATATACATGTATATGTATTTACGACGTAACTATCGCCCTATCCGTTCCGATTGTTTCTAGAAAAAGCGAATTAGACGTTCGCGTAAATAAATAAACGTTGGCGAATGTGATAAAACATGATCTTCGAGAGGATCGATCAAGCGCGTCGAATTTTCAACCGCGTACCGTTCCCAAATGTGCCATCGCGTTTGTCGTCCATTCGCGATAAATAAAGCAAACAAATCCGTTTGCAAATACCCCCGGAGAGAGTTAGAGTTCGCCGTTCTCGCGAACGCGCGGCACTCATGTATCGATAAATATATATATATATATATATATTTTTTTTCTTTTTTTATGCACCGTCACAATTTCGCACGAAAAACTTTATACGACGAATTTCTTTCTTCATTCTCTCTATCTCTCTCTCTCTCTCTCTCTTTCCGTCTGTCTCTCTATCTCTCTTTTTTTTTTATTTTTTTTTCGTCGTCTGATATCGCAATTTAACTAAAAATTAAAAT
>OU426855.1:9507951-9510451 GCA_911387685.1 Dolichovespula media | reverse complement strand
GAAATAATGAAGAAAGAGAGAAAGAAAGAAAGAAAGAAAGAAAGAAAGAATGAGTAAAAAGAAAGAAAAGGGGAGAAACAATGATAAGCTAACTAAGGAAGGGAATGAATTTCTCGACGATATCTCCTACTCCCTCGTCCGTCAGTAGTCACGGTAAAAGGGGGGGGGGTACGAATTTCAAAGCGATTTTTACCTTCTCCTCTTTGTCCTCCTCCCCCTACTGCTGCTCTTTCTCTTTTCTCTTTTCTCTTTTCTCTTTCTCATTCTCATTCTCATTCTCATTCTCATTCTCTTTCACTTTCTCGCGATGGATCTCACCGACAATGATCCAGATGCGTGCGTGCAACTGACGTTCTCCTTCCTTCGAACGAACGTGAATCGGTGGTCCTCCTCTCGTTTTGGTAGAGGGTGGCCGCCGATGGTACGTCGTTGACGATATATATACATATATATATATATATATATATATATACTCGTTGGTTATTATATAGAGGTACATCTCTTAGGTCTTAGGAAAGCGCAGAGCAACGGCGTTAGTATCCGGTTAAATTGGTCACGCCGGTGGAACACGTGTTCGGTGCCTATCCCTGACGAATCGTTTCACGTTTTTCCCACAGGGCCTCCTCTACCACCAAGGGCGAAACCCTTGGTAAGATACCGTCGTAAGGACCAGATTCTCAGTGAGCGAGTGAATGAGTGAGCGTTAGTGCCAAGATCAAAGTCGAAATGAAATCGAGCGAATTTTCTATACGCCGGCAGATGTTACCAAAACGCGAATAATAATATAACGCAGGGAAAAGAAAATTCACGGAAATCAAAAAAAAAATAAAAAAAACAGAAAGAAAGAAAGACAAAATACGAACGTCAGGATTTTCCTCCTTTTCTTTTCGATCTTCTACATTTCTATTCTTCTAATAAGTGCAACGTAAAATGGTAAACCATTAGCCTCGATTGATCTTTGTCGTTACGTTATTATACGTTATGTCGAGTGAAATATTTCTATCTTTCAGAATCTATATATCTATGTACGTACGTAGGTATGTATGTATGTATGTATGTATGTATGTACTTAAAAGTTTTCACGTACCGTATCAGAGAGAGAAAGAGAGAGAGAGAGAGAGAGAGAGACGGAGAATACGATGGCCATAAGATTGTACGCGTGGAATCGGTGTCGAGCAAATATCGTTCTCGAGAAAGAAGGCAAATATTTTGGAAGGTGAAGAGGTTCTTCCTAGACGACAATGAAATGAGAAAGAAAAGGAGTGGAGGAGGAGGAGGGGAAGTCAAACTTTTCTCGCGATCGGTCTTACTCCTCTCTTTCTCTCTCTCTTTCTCTTTCTCTCTCTCTCTCTCTCTCTCTCTCTCTCTCTCTCTCTCTCTCTCTCTCTCTCTTTCACACTCTTCCGTTTCCTGTGTTTGAAGAACTCGGACTTTGGCTTGATCGTAGGCAAACTCCAGTACGCGCACGGACTACGTCTTACAAACCACCTGATGGCGTTCTTACTATTTTTTTTTTCTTCTTCTCTTCCTCTTCTTTTTATTCTTCTTCTTCTTCTTCTTACATTTTCTTTTCTCTTACTTCTCGAATCAATGAAAGATACCTATCGATGAACGAACGAACGAACGAACGAAAGTTTCTCTTTGAAAAACTTTTAAAGAAATATATTTTACGTTCGACTTCCGAGTTACATATCCCTTTCTCCTCCTCTTCCTCTCCATCTTCTTCTCCTTCTTCTTCTTCGAAACAGAAATCCAAGGTTGATCGCAATTATTAGATTGTTCACGATAAGTAAGTACCGAGGTGTCTTCTTATCGACGGAGACTTTGTAAAAAAAGAAAAAAAAAAAAAAAAAAAAACATTGAAAAAAATTATACGAACAACGGACGTTCGTAACAAATATTTACCACGTACGTATAATGAGTAACTAAGTGAGTGAGTACTCGCGTTCGTCTCATTCATTCACGATAAAAACAATATTTACGTACTCGTTGTCAACAATGATCTTACGTACGCGAGTAAGTATCCACATGGACGACCTTGTTACTCCATTGAAATGAATAAATGAATGATACATTTTTCCGAGAACACTCTGTAAACATAATTCTCGATTTATCATTCAGAATACGTATATATATATATATATATTAGGTTGGGGGAAAAAAAAAAAATCCACACACATTACTTTTTCGTTTGTGTTCATATTAAAGAATGGATTTCTTTTTTCCCAACATAATATATATATTTTTATTTTTTATTAAAAATCGAATAAACGATCGCGACAGCAGGGAACGTGATTTCGTAGAGAAATACAGGGAAAACGTAACTATGCGATTACTGTCCTCCAAAAATACTATGATTGTTATCCGTGAAACTGTCACCGCATGATTCCTTGGCTTGTGGATCGTTGCCGTGACGACGAAACCACTCGGTTTCTATTTTCCTTCATACTTCTCTATCCCTCTCTCTCTCTCTCTCTCCTATATATATATGTGTGTGTGT
>OU426855.1:9485451-9502951 GCA_911387685.1 Dolichovespula media | reverse complement strand
AGAGAGAGAGAGAGGCAGAATATTCCATACTCGTTTACTTTATTTCGTGATAGAAAGTGTAAATAAACGTAAGTAATGATTTGTTCTTCTCTCTCTCTTTTCTCTTTCCTTCGAAAGAGGCATTGGGAGAGAAGATAGATAAAAGGAGAAATAGATTGAGATAGAGAGAGAAAGTACATCTCTCACTTAAGATAAGGCTATCTCTCGAGTTCGTAACAACGAAACACGGCGATTTTACTTGCGAGAGAGTTACACGGGTTCAACCGTGACCGAGCACGTCATCGTTCTAATTAATTCCAGCGGCCCCCCCCCCCCCCTTTGGCCACCCCGCTTACGGATTTTGATCAAGATATTGTGCCCGGTGCAATTAGCGGCCGGTCGTTCGACAGTTGATCGATGCAACGGCATCGCCTCGGCTCCCTTCCAATCCCTTTCTTACCCTTCCCTTCTCTACCCTTCTCGTTCTCTTTCCTTTCCAACGAGAAATAGAATAAGACGAGGAGGATAAGAAAGAGGGACAGAGAGAATGACTGAGAGATAAAGAGAGAGTGTGAGACAGAGAGAGAGAGAGAGAGAGAGAGATAAGTAAAAGAGAAAAAGAAGAGTAGACAGAGGTTTGCGATGTATACATACGTACATGTATGTACGTATGTACGTATGTATGTATGTATGTATGTACGTATGTACATAAGTACGTACGGATCGATGCCACAGTGACCGTACGAGATGCCGTTTACCAGAGGATCAATGCTCGTCTCTCGACTTTGGACAAGCGAGGGACGAAAGAACATACAACGTGATCCCGAAACAACATTCGGAGGCGTGTCCGTGCGAGGAATAACGTTTCTAGTTCATCTCCCCTTTCCCTTTTCATTCCTTTTTTTTCTTTCTTTCTTTCTTTACTTCTTCCTTTCGTTTTTGTTCCTTTTCATGCTACGTTATTTCACTCTTCAATTCGTTCAATCGATTTATTTCGACTTATTACGGGACGTATATTTCGATATCGATTCGATGACACTCACTAAATCCTGGATCTTTATGGATCATTGGATATTCTTAATCGTTAATTATTTAACACTAGTCGCGGTTCTTTTATTTCTTTTTCTTTCTTTTTCTTTTTTTTTTTTTGTTTTTTTATTTCATTGTAATTTCATTTAATTTCACTCCAGTCACATCGCTCGTTGATTTTCCGTGACAAATAGAAATGAATTCCGTTTTTCTTTCGTTCTTTCGTTCTATCGTCGTCGAAGAGAAAATAAAAGAGGAAAGAAAGAAATTGAAAAGAGAGCAACGCGCGTTTAAAAATAAAAAAACTCTCTCTCTCTCTCTCTCTCTCTCTCTCTCTCTCTCTCGTTCCTTCGATATTCGTCGTCGTCGTCGAACGAACAAAAGAAATTTTGATTCTTTACGGATAGAGAATACCTCTCGTCGATTATCATCGTTAAGATTTTTCGGATTCTTTCTTGCGTGAGAATGACGCCGGTTTATGAATAAAATACGGCGAGGTCTTCGATTATTCTTCTTTTTCTTTTTTTGTTCTTAAAGTTAAATATAAAAAAAAAAAAAAGAAACTCGAACGAAAAAAGTATTTATTTAGTTTGTAACGCTATCGAACGTGATATTGACCGCGCGTATGTACGTATATCATACATTCGAGGCACCGCGAAAAGGATGTGCAGTCGTTAAGCTATTAAACGCGTCACGGACGTGATACGTCGCTCGATTTAAGATGCAAAAACGTGTGCGATTATATATATATATATATATATATACATATGTGTATATATATATATTTATATACATAGATACACGGTTACGAACGCGAGATAACTTTCGAGCTTCTATTATTGCTCTTTTACGATAAGACGAATCGTCGCTATTTCGTAATTTTGAAAACTCATCGGATTCGATTTCTACGTTAAGTAAATATTATACAGGGTGTTTCAGCTAAAGGAGCCCGCTTAAATATTTCCTTTGTTTTTTCATGATGCGACAAACTTTTATTATGGGATACTTTGAATGGTTTAAAAAGAGCTATGCTATGAATAATTTATACAAATATATATATATATAATAGTATAATGTTATGTATGTTATAGGCTGCCTCATTTATCTAAAACACTCTGTATATCGTGTTTTGATCAAATCTCTCTCTCTCTCTCTCTCTCGTTCGATTACTTTCATCGATTATCCTTTTATGCCTATACGATAGATAAAGAGAGAGAGAGAGAGAGAGACAGAGACAGAGACAGAGAGATAGACAAACGAAAAAGGAGTGAGAGAGAGGGAAGAAAAAAGAAACGTCTACGAAATAAAAATCAAAGTGAAAAACAAATCGATTGAAATTTCCTTTACGATTCTCGTTTCATTATTGTAATCGTAGATTGATACCTAATCTAGTATTTTCACAGTGTTATGCGCGCGTCGGTTATTTTTTTTCTTTCTTTTTCTTTTTTTTTTTAAAAGCTTAGCTACCAACGCGCAAACGTACGAAATGTTCCGAAAGCATAAACAACTTACTATAGGGTAAAAATTGGCACGCGAGGAGTGCATTAATCAGAAAAATACTTGCTTTCTCGGTTATGTTTCACGCAACGAGGTAAAGAGAGATATAAAGAGAAAGAGCGAGCGAGACATGGACGACGAACCGCGCGCGCGTCTTTATGTGCGTGCGTGTGTGTGTGTGTGTGTGTGTGTGTATTTATTCTCTTTACGTTTCGATATGCCAGAATACTCGACTCGAATTGCGATTTAATGCAATTCCCGTAGCAACACCCGTCCCGTCCCCATAGGAAAGGTAAAAACATCGTACGGTGTGGTTGCTCAATGAAAGCCACGGGGAAAAAATGAGACTCTTTTTATCTTTTCCTTCTCTCTCTCTCTCTCTCTCTCTCTCTGTGTTTTTTCTTTTTTTCTTTTCCATCCCACCGTACGTAAAAATATCCCGTAGTCGAGGATTTGTCAGTTTCGTTGATGAGATAACAGACGCATCGAAAGATAAAAAAAAAAAAAAAAGAAACTTAACGCGAGGAGGAGATCGATCATCGATTGTCGAATTGATATTATTTTCCTCTACGATCCTTTTTAAATCCAAATACTTTTCAAGGGTTATTTCATTTATACCCGTATCATACATACACGCTATAACGCACGACGAATATTTATTTATGCGTAAACGTTTCACGTAAAATACGGGCCGGTCTTACGGTGCATCTCGTTCGATCTCCGGGCCCGTCGTTACCGTTATTATCATCATTATTACCCCAGGTTCCATACGCTCGGAGGCACGTCTGGTAAATGTAATTAAGCCGAGCGAGCGAGAGAGAGAGAGAGAGAGAGAGAGAGAGAGAGAGAGAGAGAGAGAGAGACACACAGAGACCATACGAAAGTCGCGATGTCGCATTAAACACATCGCCGGAGAGTACGGACTTTTCTGCGATGGGGGATGGCTCGAAGGCTTTCCTCCTAAATCTACCATTCTCCCTCGTCTACGTATTTTACGTTACGAGAATGGTAATACCGTCAAAGAGAGGAAAGGGGAAGGCCAAACTCACCTTTTTCACCCATTGATTTTATCCCTTTTCAAAAATGAATTAATTCGCGCGATTCCATGTCCCTGTCATTACAATTACAGATATACGCACTCGTTTACGAATATACGTACCTGCGATTAACGATCGTACTGCTTTCCTTTTTCTTTCTTTTTCTTTTTTTTCCTCTTCTTCCTCTTCTTCTTCTTCTTCTTCTTCTTCTTCTTCCTCTTCTTCTTCTTGATTTTTCATTAACATTTATCTTCTTGATTTTTCCTCGAGACATCGAATCTTCTCCCTCGCTCAGCCCGCCCGTACTTTTCTACTTTTCTTTCATTCGTCGTAATATAGGGTATGGGTTTGAGAAAATAAAAGAGAGAGAGAGAGAGGGGGGGGGGGTTGAGGGTTGGGGTTACGGCAGCGGCATTGGTCTCTCTCGCGCATCGGTCTAAAATTAGTCCATCGTCCATCCGTTGAACGGATACATAATCGAGTTCCCAGGAGAAGTTAGGCCGCCGTTTCGCGTTCCACGTTCCCCTTTAACGGAACGTGCGCCGACATTCTAACGAACGTACAGAGAGAGAGAGAAAGAGAGAGAGAGAGAGAGAGAGAGAGAACCCAGGCTCTCGAGCTTCTTCGATAAAACTATTACTTCCCTGGTTACCTTCTCCCTCTCTCTCTCTCTCTGTCTGTCCGTCCGTCTGTCTGTCTGTCTGTCTCTATCACTCTTTCGTCTAGCCGTGGTACATTCTCGTCCCTTTAAAAAGGCGATTCACGGTTGGCTCGGTTACGGACGAACTGTAACTTATGCCTTCGAATCTCGTTTAGGTACGTGACCGGAGGTAGTAATGCGACGAGTAAACGGAGAAATTTTCGGATCCTCCTACCTGAGAGAAGTAGAAGAAAAAGAGGAAGAAAAATGGAAAGAAGGAAGGGAAAAAAAATCAGAAAGAAAGGAAGAAAGAGATGGGAAGGGAAGGCAGAAGCAAAAAGGATACACCAAAGAGGATACTTGCGTTACGACTGGAAAAGGAGAATATACTTGGGCTAGGGAGTATTATGAATTCGAAATATACGATATATATATATATATATATATATATATATATATATATATATATATACACACAGGTACTTACGTTCGAAAGAGAAAAAGTTGAAGGAGTTTGAAGAAGCGTCCGCGTTCGCTCGCTCGCTCGCAAAAAAAAAAAAAAATATAAAAGAGAGAGAAAGTCCAACGACTACTACCCGATCAGGGGCTAGGAAATTAATTAAGGGTAGAAAGCGCAAGAAATAAAAGGAATAGAGCGAAACGAGGATACGATCTAATATCTCGTCTTTGGAGAGGAGTCAGGAGTACGGAGTACGGAGTCGAGTTTCGAAACGTTTCGTACCCGCGGTATATCTCCGCTTGCTCGCTCGCTCGCTCGCGTTACTCCGTAAAACGGGTACGTTGTTTATTTGGCCAACCGTAATGGAGGTTGATGTTGGAATAGAGCGAAACTCCGAACAAAGGTTCTCCCTTGCTGCAAAAAGAGATAGAGAGAGAGAGAGAGAGAGTCGCCTCGATTAAATCTCGCTGCTGGACACACCGGTGAGGTCCCTTTACCCTTGGCCCACGTCCCTCGAGCGACGTTCTCTATCTTTCCTTGTCCCACCCCTCTATCTCTCTCTATCTATCTATCTATCTATCTATCTATCTATCTATCTCTCTCTTTCCTTTTCGTTCACGGACTTTTGCCAAACCACTACCGACGTAGAACCGTAGAACCATATAACCGTAGAACCGTAGAACCGTATAACCGTAGAACCGACGAAGAACCCTAACCTCCCGTCGTCGTCGCATCTACGGACAACACTAATGTTAGGTATATACGTTGTCTAAGACGCAGGGCAACCCAAACCAAACCAAACCAAGCAACCCCGTCGGACGAATTTTAAGTAGCTTTGAAAGTAAATTAAGTCGTTTCCTTCGTTCTATATATCCGCTTTAAACATACACATATATATGTATGTATATGTATATGTATATATCTACATGCTAATACTAATTCGATTCGCGAAAGATGCTAATCATGGTAAAACTCGTTTATAAAACAAACGTCTTTATTTCTCATGATTCTTTTGCTGAAATGGAAAGTGGCAATTAATTTAATACTCATTTTACAGACTGCAAATACACGATACGTGATTCGATGAGCGTTATTTACAACAGTACAGTACAGTTGATATTACATTAGTTTCACATATATAAATATATATATATATATACACATATATATATAAATATATATATATATACGCATACATATACATATATATATATATATATTTATTTATTTATATTTATATTTATATATTTATATTTATATATTTATATATTTATATTCGTATTTATAACGCAAATCGATATACAACCTAAAAAGGAGACGTATCGCGATGCACGGTCAGTCTTGAAATACAAAGTGCTGGCCGCGTCGATGTGTTGTGTATATATGCGCGCGCATGTGTGTGTGTGTGTGTGTGAGTGTGTGAGTGTGAGTGTAAATGTATGTTCTCGAAAGTGTGCGTCTGAATATTTACAAATTTAGATACATTATTTACAAGAGAATTCGACTTACGTACTAATAAGCGTTATGCGACCGTCGCATCCATTTCACCGTGTATGGTACGGTCGTGAATCTTAGGAACGAGGTTCTCGCCAAGAGTTTCTGCTGTCTTTTTAATCCTTTTTCCTAAATATCGTCATTTTCTCATTCACTTTTACACTATACTAAATATTACGAAATACAATAAATCTCGTCGAGTTCGTATATTTTTTTTTCTTTCTCTCTTTTTTCTTCGCTCGTATATGCAATTTATCACTGATCGACGAACGTAACAAAAATTACGATACAAAAGGAAATATTATCGTTCGCGCGTTCGCGTTCTATCCATCTCTCTCTCTCTCTCTCTCTCTCTCTCTCTCTCTCTGTCTCTCTCTCTCTCTCTCTCTCTATTTTCTTTTCCTTTCGTTTTCTTTTTCACTTCTTTTTCTTATTTTTTTTTTTTATTTTCGGAAGAACACAAAAAAGAAGAAATAAAAGAGTACAATTAGAATGCAAAACTAAAGTAGAATAAAACGACGGGTCGGGGTCAAAACGAAAATGAGTGAAAGAAAATAGAAATGGGACGATCCTTTGTCCGGGTCTCCCCCGCCTCCCCTCCCCTCCCCCCTTCGCTCAACGCTCCCCCCGCTCCCGTAGAAGAAAACAACTCCTCCCTGCGATTTACCATCGTAGGCGACGTAGTAATCACATTTCCGTTCGATAACGCACACCGGACGGAAATAATTCCTTGCGAGACTTACGAGAGAACCGACGCGGTGGATGGAACGCGGGGCATCGAATCGATATTACGAAAGAGATTTCCCATACGACTTGCGAACGATCTCTCGCGGGGCAGTGACACAAAAAGGCGGCGTCGATTCGAATCCTCCCGTTTCCACCTCGAAATAATATTCCATCGAGATTCTGCTTGGATCGTCCGGCGATTCGATTGGAAAATAAATATCCTTGCGTTGATCGCGCAAAGTGAAAAGGGGGGATGCAGAGAGAGAGAGAGAGAGAGAGAGAGAGAGAAGATAAAAACAAATAAATAATTCCGTTCGCCGATCCGCTAAGCGCGAAACTCAAGAGAGTAATGAATGAAGGAAGAAATCGGTTGGGTCGTGAGAGAATCGCTAAAGGAAGTTAAAAAAAAAAAAACAAAAGAAAAGTATCAGCCTCGAAAGGAAAAGGGTACAAGTGGTCGACGAGTTAGGACGCGAAGGTAGGAAGATTCGTTGGCGCGGATCCAGCGGCGCGATCCATCCTCCTCGGCGATAGCCCCGTAGTAGATCATCGGGAATCATCGTGTTGGAAGAGCGAGCGAAAGAAAAGATACCTCCTCTCGTCGTCGTCGTCGTCGTCGTCGTCGTGGTCGTGGTCGTGGTCGTGGTCGTGGTCGGGGTCGGGGTCGGGGTCGTGGTCGTAGTCGCGATAATAGTCGAGCCCTCGTACTAGACGAAGTAAGTACGCGGATTGGTCGAGGTATCGCCGGGTGGCGCGGATGGCACCACGACGACCGGTGGTTCCGGTATGGTACTGTAAAGATGGCTGCCTCTCGATGATACGCTGGTAGGTCTGCCGTTGGGAGGCGCGTTAGAGTGTTGATGTTGATGATGATGATGATGGTGGTGATGGTTGTTCTGATGCTCGGCACCGCTGTCCTCGTCCTCGGTCCTGCTCGAGGCCGAGCTTACGTAGGTCGATTGCGTGGGCGTAGGCGTGGGTGCGTGTACCGGCGCTAGGAGGACCCCATTAGGTTTGCCATTGGCGTTGCTCCAGACGTCGACGGCCGCCGAGGTCGGCGCCGGTGTGTATCTCGCGGGAGCGCGATTCTTACGATCGTTCGACCTTTTACCGGCGTCCCGGCGCCTTTTGTCCAACGAATCCGGCATCGCGAACCTGAGCTTCTCCCAGAACCTTTTCTCTCCCCACACGACGACGGTAGAGCTGGTAAGGAGTAGCTGAAGTTCGGGATCGCGAGCCGGCGCCTCGGCGGCGAGTAAAACGACGACGCGAGTCTTGCGCGAGCTCGGTCTTACGTTTTCGAGGGCCGTACGTAGGGCCGCACGGAATTCGACGCGTTGCCACTCGTTCGCGAGGAATACCGGCGAGAGAACGACGAGGAGGCGTCGCGCGGCTGCGGCCGCGGACGGTACCGTTTCCTGCGTCCTCGAGGGTGGTAGGTCGCGCCAATGCAGGCAGAGGGTCAAGCCGGATGCCTCGAGCTCGGCCGCGAGGAATCGCGAGACAAAGTCCTCGTCTCGTTCGCTGTAAACGATGTAACCGTCGTAGAGCCGATCCCGCTCGTCGTCAATGCCGCCACTTGGCATTTTACCGAGTCTGAGCCCGTAACGAGCGTGCGCCCAGAGTCTGACGTCCTGACGGAAGGCAAAGGCCAAGGCGACGAACAGGCATACGGCTATCACGGCTACCAGGGCACCGGCCAGGAGGGGCACGAAGTTACCTCCTAAAAGTGGTATCTCTTGAATGCCACGGCTGACCGCCTCGGTCGATGGGTCGCCGCATCTCTTCATCGCTTGGGCCAACGTTTCGACGCCGTCTCGGCAATACATCTTCTCGGGATCGCCCCGGTGTTCGGCGAGCCAACTCCGGAGTCTCGCCGCGTTGGTACACTCGCAGCTCCAGGCGTTGCCCTCGAGTGCCACCTTGGTACCGTCGCCGACGCTCGGCAAAGCTTCCCACGGGCGAAAGTCGACTATACGATTGCCGTCCAAGCGCAAAACCTCGAGATTCTTCATTCGCTTGAACGTAGAATTGCCCACGGTGGCGATCGCGTTGTGATCGAGATAGAGCTCGGACATGCGTTCCAATTGATCGAACTCGAAGCCTCGCAGCTCGCGCAACGAATTGTCCTCGAGGTGTAGTACGCGCAACGCCCCGACCCCGTTGAACGTGCGATTGTGAATGGCCGCGATCCCGCTGTTGTTAAGATACAACACCTCCAAACGACGTTTACCTATGAACACGTGACTACCGAGATCGCCGAGTTCGTTACCGTCGAGATAGATCTCGGTCGCGTCCATAGGGATGCGTTCGGGTACGCGCTTGTAACCGGCGTTCGAACAGTCCACCACGTTGCTCGACCAGCTGTGATCGTGATAACAGGAACAGTTGTCCGGGCACGTCATCTCGCAGTCGCACGCGTCGAAGTCGCAACAATGGCACAGGGCGAAACAGTGTGCCTCGTAACGGCAGAGAAAGTCCTTGGATTTCAACGAGAGCAATGGTCTCCGGGGTGTGGCGCGCGCGTGCACCATCTCGCAGCTCACAGAATCGAGATCGAGTACCCGAGGGTGTTGACGGAGACGGGCTAGCTCGTTAATACGGGGTAGCCATTCCATCGTGCAGTCGCACAATATAGGATTGTTCCCGATGTAGAAGATCGGCACGTCCCTGTTCTCCGGTACCGGTTGGAGGCTCAGCGCGGCCACCTCGACGTTCCTTATCTCGTTCCCGTACAACACGACCTTCTGCAGATTGGTCTTTCGTAGAAACGTCCCTGCCGCGACCGTACGTATGCGATTGTTGTTGAGAAAGAGCGTCTCCACGCTGTCGGGTACGTTGGCCTCGGAGATTTCGGTGACGAGGTTGAAACTCGCGTCGAGCATCTTTATGTTGAGAGCGTTCCGTACCATGTAGTAATTGCCGAGTTCGCTTATCTGATTGGCGTGTATGTCGAGCCACTCTATGCTCGACGGCAGATAACTGTAGTCGAACCAGAGCAGCTTGTTGTCCGATACGTTCAACCAAACCAGGGTCGAGAGACTCGTGAAGGCGCCCCGTATCTCCGTCAATCGATTGCCGTCCAAACGTATGGCCCGGAGTACCGGGTTCTTCGCGAAGGCGCTCTGCTCGACGTGACGAATGTAATTGTTCGCGAGATTTAACACCTGGAGCGCCGGTAACGTCGAGAATGCCTCGCGAGAGACGTTCTCCAATTTGTTGTCGACCAAGCGCAAACCGTAGAGCTCGTTCAGTCCGGCGAAGGATTCGTTGTCGATCCTCGATACGTGATTGTTACCGAGATCCAACGTTTTCAAGGAGCGCAGAACGCGAACCGCGTAGGGTATCTCCGTCAATGAATTGCCGCTTAAGGACAGGTCCTTCAACTCGGTAAGATTGGCGAATACGCGACGGTGCAAGGCCCTCAGCCTGTTGCCGTCCAAGAAGAGCTGTTCGAGGGCGGTCAGGCCGTGCGCGTGACTGGGCTCGAATCGGGCGATCTTGTTGTGCGAGAGCGTCAACGTGTGAAGATTCGTAAGCGAGGCGAAACAACCGTCTATCAACGTGTCGATCTCGTTGTGTTCGAGTTTCAATATCTGAAGGCTGTAAAGTCCCTCGAAGACGCGCGAGTCGATCTTCGTCAAGGCGTTGTACGATAGATCGAGTACGAGCAATCGTCCGAGCCTCGAGAAGGTGTCGCGATTGACCCAACGGCTCGTCAATTCGTTTCCGCTCAAATCGAGTACCTGCAATTCCTCGAGCCCGTCCAAAAGACCAGGCGCGAGCACCGCCAACGAATTGTTGCTTAGTACGAGCTCCCGTAATTCCTTCGTTTTAGCGAACAATTCCGGTGGTAGGGCGACGAGCCTGTTGCTCGACACGTTCAACGATCTGAGATTAGCGAGACCGGCCAATGCGTGATCGCCCACGGCTGCTATCGCGTTCTCTTGCAACTTGAGAACGGTCAAGGAGCGTAAACCGGCGAGCGTGCGATCGGGCAATGCGCCGAGATCGTTCCCGCTCAAATCCAAACTCTCGAGATTCGGGGTGCACGAACGTAAACGATCGGAGAAACCGAGAGAGGTGGCGTCCTGTAACTTGTTGCGCGTCAGGTTCAATCGCGAGAGACCGACCACGGGACAGAAGAGATCGCTCGGTAGAGTCCAAAGATTGTTATCGCCGAGATCGAGCTCCTCGAGATCGGCCAGGCCTAGAAGGGAGTCTCGGTCGAGTTCCAAGGTCATGGCGGACCAATCGCCGTTGTGAGTACGCACCGATAGACCGCGAAGATTTTGCGCCGAGGCGAAGGCCCCGGCCGGTAAATAACGAATCTTGCAATAGTCGACACGTAGCTTCTCCAATCTCGGTAATGGCGATAGAAAACCCCGTGGACCCTCGAGCTGGCTCTCGAAGAATAGAACGTCGCTGCATTCCAATCCCAATGAGGTTATCGAGTCTATTTGAATGCTCGAGAGGTTCCCTATTAAACCGGCGACGTTCGCTATCGTTCTCACTTTGCAAGCCAACGTTCTCTCCTCCTCGTCAGCTTCCTCGTTCTCCTCTCTGCGCCACTCGCAACCTGTCGGGGCCTCCAAACTCGTGATGCTCCTACCGTAAACCAAAATGATCGAACGCTCGTCCGGCAGGAGCCAACAGAACAAAAGGCCCAAGCCGAGCACCGAACGTACCAACGTGGTATCCATCGATGCGTTGGAGCTAGTAGCGAGCTATCGCCACCGGACGTAACGATTCCTTCTTTTCTCCGTTCGGTGATCGGGGGGGGGGGGGAGAGAGAGAGGGTGGAGGTGGTGATGAGGGACGCGGTACGTCCGAGAGCGGTTGGCACACTTTTCTGCGATATATCCCCCAAGAAGTATCCTCTGCCGTCACGCGCTCATACTCTCGTCCCCCGTTACAAGGACACACTCGAAGGGACTAAACCGACGAGATATATATATGTATATATATACACGTTATTAACTACGATCGACGACAATGAACCAATTCGACGACGTCACTGCGATAGATCGTATCACCCATTCGTTCCTCCTCGTAAACACTTTAAACGCGACGAACTTTCCGCGGTCCTCCGTACGAGATTCTAAACGTATCTTTATTACGATCGCGTTCTTCCACCTCCTCATCGACGCGAACGTTCCTCGACCGACGACACTCCACCGCGGCAGTCGGAGAGCAACTGATCGTCCGAACGGATCCGCGTTCCATCGACGGTAACGCACCCTGCATGACTGCCAACGTGCGCTCGTCCCCCCACCACCAACTTATCCCCACCACCTACTAAAAGTCTAACCATCGTCACCGCCACTACGACGACGCTACCATCGCTTCGAACGGAACGAGACGGATGGATGGATGGATGGATGGATGGATGGATGGAAGAGAGAGAGAGAGAGAGAGAGAGAAACGTTGCACCGACTGGCGAAGATGCAACGAACCAGCTGACTGACAACCCTACTTACTAGGTAAACACCAAACTGGTTCCTAGGAGCACACCGGCATGCATTTATCAAGCGGCATCCCTCGCACCGCAGGCCTTAATTCTTCCTCATCTTCCTCTTCGTCTTTCTCTTCTTCCTATTCTTATTCTTATTCTCCTCAAAATCGTCTATCTATCGACGAGAAAATCTACTCAATATTTTTTATGTCTTTATTCTTTCTTTTCCTTTTCCATCGCTACTCTTCGTTCAACTTTCGTTTTACCTAAGTTGAACGATTTTTATTCATCGATTACCCCGACCGAAGAACGAAATATTTTATCAATAAACCTTCCTAATTTATCTGCACGCGAATACGTTCCGTCCAAATAATTTCGTCAAAAATGGGAACGACACAAAATGTTATTGCGCGTAATAATAGTTATCGACCCTTTTCCGTACCGTACAAAGAGGCCAACTTTTTTTATTTAATAGAAACGCGTTCGCGAACGCGGTAGAAACTAACGAAGGGCACTTTAAATTTATTGCAGCCCATAAAGGAAAACGTGTGAATATATATATATATATATATATATATATGTACACACACAGAAAGAGAGAGACCTATATATGTACATATATAATATATATGTATGCATACACACGTCCAATTTAATTTTCAATGCAAAATCTATTCGGTCGCGCAGGAGTTTGCCGATCGCTTGTTCGTTTAACAAGTTCTTGATTAATGGATCGCCTCGTAACGAATCAACGCCGCTTTAAAGAAACGTTTTTCTATCTAAAACTACACTTTCCTACGATTTAAAATAATAATCTTTCCCCCCACTCTTCCCCCAGGCTATCGCGAGGAGATTGGAAAACTTTACTACCCTCCCACCCTCTTCACCGGTAAATAAACAAATTATCTCGAAAACTTTTCGCACGATTGATCCGATCTAACTAATGAACGCTTCAAAACGATCTCTCTTACTATCCGATTAATATATATATATATATATATATTCTCGCGCTTGGCGCAATACTTTGGTGAGAAATAAATCAATCACTCGTGGATTTACAATAATAAAAAGAAGAAAAATAAAGAGAGAAAGAGAAGAAGGAAAAAAAAATTACCACATCTTTCGAGGAGGAGGAAGTGGAGGAATGAACAAAGTCGTTGCAAATTTACGAACAGTTCCGCGTAAGGATTTTTATTCACGAACAATTCGATCTTCGAAGGATCCCACGAATAAAAGGGATAAAAGGTCGGTATAGCCGGGACCTTTGGCGCCATCTACTCTCCGGATACGGTAACTAAGAGGACTCTTTTTAGGGTACCCGATGCCCTTTACCTACGTCTCGTGATCTTGACCTTTGACCCACCCACCCACTCAACCCGCCCACCCCCTCTCTCTCTCTCTCTTCCTCACTACCCTTGGTAGTGAGATCACACGGAACTCGGTCGATCGATATTACCTTTAAACCCTTCGCATTATCGCGTTACCTATCCTATCCGACGAATGCGATCGAATAGGAAAAGAGTGAGAGAGAGAGAGAGAGAGAGAGAGATATCGCTGAATTTTTCTTCGCAATTACTATAATACCTATTAAACAGCTGTCGGTGTTATTAAATCCGATATAAAATATGCACTTGTCGCAATGACATTAAAAAATGATTGAAATGTAAATAAGGAGAGGGCATGTGCAGGAACGAAGGATGAGGAAAGAGATTCGGATCAATTTCATAATAATCGTCTCTCGCTCTTGTGCATATACGTTGAGAAGAAAAAAAAAAAAAAAAAGAAAGAAAGAGAGAGAGAGAGAGAGAGAGAGAGAGAGAAGAAAAACACAGATGAACGATAACAAATGAATGGGAGAGGATATCGATCGTAGTATTCGATTGTAAAAATTGTCGAGAACACGTTTCCTTTGTCCGATCGTAACGAACTCGTTCGGTACGGTGTCTCGAAAGCAGCAGGATGAATCAGTGCGCTGCGCGCGCGCGCGCGCGAGCATTAACCCGTTGCTGCTCTAAGGGTTTGCCTGTCTCTCTCTCTCTCTCTCTCCCCGTTTTGTGTGTGTGTGTGTGTGTGTGTGTGTGTGTGTGTGCGCGCGACCATGTAGATATATATATATATATCCTGGATTATAAATTCGAAGCCGATACGTCGTCGTTGTCGAGCTCTCTAGCGAACGAACGGCGCGTGTGTTGCGTTATGTTGTGTTTGCTCGCGATGACGGATGAAGGCATTCATGGATTTAATCGCCCCGGTATTTCCACACTTCATTATGTATTTACGGGTTGTCAACGTGATATCACGTGCTACGTCGGCCGATTCGTCCATGAATTAACCGGCCGTTGGAGCCGCAATCGAGAGAGATTCGCTCTTGGCGTTGGTAACGACTACGCAAATATCCCGTCGATGCAATCGTAAACTCCGTTCGTTGTTTTTTATTTCTCCTCTCTTCGAAAAAAAAAAAAAAAAAAAATACCAGAAGAAGAGGAAGAAGAAGACGAAGAAGAAGAAGAAGAAGAATGGGAGGGAAAAGAAAAGAGGAGAAAAGAATGCGTTTCCTCTCGTTTTTTCTTTTTTATTTTTATTTCGTTTTTCTTTCCTGTTCTTTTCTTTTCGACGATCTTGGCGCTTCGCGAATCTTTAATCTTTAAACCTTTAACAAGCCTGCCCGAATTTTCACACGCCCGAGAGCGTGTACTTTTCGACGTCGAACACGTTTAATACCGGGAGAGAAAAAAAAAAAAAAAGAAGAAGAAAAAGAAATACAAATTTTCCCCTATCAACTTTCCGATTTTTTTATCGTTTATTGGATAGCTTCGGTTGTTTGGATCTTTGAAACGGATTAAAAAAAAAGAAAAAAAAGGAAAAAAACTTGTACACGTAGGTTTGACGTGATTGTAACGATACATGTTTCGTCGGGATCCGTAGTAGTTATCATCGTGGTTTAAAAAAAAAAAAAATAAAAGCGAAACGAAAAGAGAGAGAGAGAGAGAGAAAAAGAAGAAAGAAGGAAAGAAAGAAAAAATGATCGAATCGATGCTTTACTTTGCTCGAAAGGGGAAATATCGATCGACGGACGGGTCGAGTTAGAAAAGAAAAGAAAAGAAAAAAAAAAAAGAAAAGAAAAAAGAAATCGTTCTCCATCTAATCGTCGACTTACGATATTTTCTACGAGTTACGAATCGAGATTGTAACGCGGATAGCTTTGGATTTCTCGGTCTCTCGAGGATCGATCGACTAAGAGGAATGCAAGCTAACTACTCGTGCACTTTCACTCTGACCGAGGTCAGGCGAGGTTAACGACGGAAAACCGTATCGCGTCACGAAACGTCTTAGTAGGGTGGGTGGCTGGGTGGGTGGGGGAAGCGAAGGGAGGAGTTAGGGCGGTATTAACACGGGGATCTAAGAAGATCGTTCGTTGTCAGCTTTCCGTCTCACGGCTTCTAACCTCGCTTCTTTCTTAAACAAAAACAACAAAAAAATTAATCATAAATTCAATAATCGAATCAATAATCGTTTCGTAACTGTTGGTAATGAGACGTACATACGTGTATCGTTGTGGGCTATATCATTCAACGATCGATCCGTCGAAATAAAAATCATTAGAAAAATCGAATCGAATGGAATCGAATCGAATCGAATCGAATCGAGTCGACGAGTCGACGAAGAAGAAAAAAGAAAAAAAGGAAAAAAAAATTATATGTATGGAAAATGTCGGATCTTAAAGTGATGATTAACTCCGCGAAAGACGACGATCCTAAGCCCGTTTATAAAAGGGAGGGAAAGGGTCGTTTAGCGAGATTGGCGGCGACTTCTGCACACTGGAAGACAAAAATCGATCGATCGCGCTCGTCGGCCGTGGATAAACAAAGATGACGCGTTCCTATCAAAAAGAAAAGAAAACGGAGAAGGATAGGAGAGATTGACGAACGCTTTTGAAATTAGGATCGTGATCGATCAGTTGAACGATCTATCGAAATCGAATGAATGTAAATGACGAACGTTAGATTGAAATTGTAAATATGTACGTAAAGTAAGTGAATAAGCAAGCAAGTAAGTAAGTAAAGTAAGTAAGTAAGTAAGTAAGTAAGTAAGTAAGTAAGTTACTTGCCAAAGTATTTTTATAACAATGAATAATGCGATGTCGGACGCGTTAAAACCTCGCGTGGCACACGTAGGCCGGCTTAGCAAGGCGGAGCTTTGGCGACGGAGAGACCGCCTCGTATTGCCCTCACGTTGCCCTCGCAGACCGCCCCTACGTGTTTCCTCTTCTCGTCTCGTCGTCGAACGACGCGTGGCGTGCGAGAGAACATTGCCGCGAATAAAACCGTGCTTCCTCTTCTGGATGGCGGTTTGCGAGCGAGCGTTCATCGCCCTCCTGATCTTTCTCCTTGAATCAACAAAGGAAAAAAAAAGGAAAAAAGAAACCTCTCTCTCTCTCTCTCTCTCTCTCTCTCTCTCTTTCTCACACTCCTCTTCCTTCTTCGTTCTTCCTTTCCGACGCTTCACTTTTTTTTTTCCTTCGCTTTATCGCAAAACCGAGAAAAAAACGAAGAGAGAGAGAGAGAGAGAACGACCATCTCGATCGTTCCGACGTTCGTTTGAAAAAGTAAGAGGAAAGGAAAGAAAAGAAATGTACGAACAAGTGAGACAATCGTAGCATATTTTTATATCGTCGAATCGTGCGGGATACCAATGAGAACGCAACAACCCTTCGGTGTTATATTCATCGGTCGAACGAACGAAATAAACGACGGAAGTCTCGACAGAGAAAAAATAGAAAACTTATTGTTACCTATTACTACTACCAACTACTATTACTACTACTACTATCACATACTTTACTTTTCATTTATTATCATCCTAAACCCGAGAAAAGCCAGATGTTCTCCTGTAGCAATAAAGTTTAATGTATTCCTAGTCTGCGATGAACGACCCAACGGAAAATATATTCGAGGGTCGGTCATTCGAACTTCCGTCGGGTTTTCCAACGTGGTTTGAAAATTTGGAATATATCGAACATTGGATATTATCCAGAAAAATCTTCTCCCTTCGTACACATAAGTAGTATATACGTACGTGTTACTCATTGTACATTGTATATACGTAAATACGTGTAAATGCATAAGTGCTGCTACATGATATTCACGCGAATAGTCTTTCATTCAAACGTTTCAATCGTCAAC
>OU426855.1:9467951-9477951 GCA_911387685.1 Dolichovespula media | reverse complement strand
AAAAAAAGTAATTCTTTTCTGAAAAAAAGAGAAAAAAATGGAAAGGAAAGAAAAGGAAAGGACGAAAAAAGAGGGGAGTGAAAAAAAGATCGTTTTTCAGAACATAAGATAACAAGACATATATATATATATATATATATATATATATGTCTTGTAAAATTCATTAGGAGTTTTTCGTCGAAGGCGATGAAATGATTAAAATGGTTGAGAGCAAGATTAAAAGATAGTATACATATATATATATATATATACATATATATATATATATATATATGGCCATCTAGAAAGACAAATCGAATTCAATCGGTCGACCTCACGGTCGATAGTCATTAATCATCGCAAGTACCGTAGTCATCTCCATCATTATCACCATTCTCGTTTCTCGAGAGAACTCGTGCGCAACACCTACCTACTCACATACACACAACGTCGACGTTACACCAACGTTCGTTCGTTCGTTCGTTCGTTCGTTCGTACGTTCGTACGTACGTTCGTACGTTCGTTCGTTCGTTCAATCGTTTCGGGTCATGGTATGCACTTTACCCGAATCGTGATTCGATTGTCAATTAAAATCCGTTGAATTTCGACAGGCGGATCATTGTGCCATCGATGATCACCCGCAGCCAACGAAACAACTTCGACGTAAACATTTTCGAACGTTATACGTATAGTCACGAGAAAGCAGAACGAACCTACTCTCTCTCTCTCTCTCTTTCTTTTTATGACTTATCAATCTTTCTATTCTATCGTGAATAAAAAATGATTTCTAAAATAATATTTGTATATGTATATATATGTATATATATATATATATATATATATATATATATATATATATATCGTGCGTACGCTCGAGCGGATTCTTTAAACGTATTAATTTTTGTCCCATAAAAAATATACGTACGTAAAAATCATTGCTCGTTATCGTTTTGTTCGTCGAACGAAACGAAGAAGAAGAAAAAGAAAAGAAATAAATGATAACGATAATATTCGAGATCCAATAACGATCCTGTGATTCATACCTCGGTCATACGATTAATATTAATTTCGACGTAAAGTCCCCGTTCAACCCTCTCTACCCGGCCTTCGTGAACGAACCACGCACGCACACATACAAACCCACACACACACACACACACATACACACAGAGAGAGAGAGAGAGAGAGTCAAGGTTCGGTATTAAATCAAGTAGGAGTTATCCACGTTAGACAGGAACTCCAGCTCTCTAACGATTTTCCGCTCGACTCGGTCGATTTCCCTAAACAGCGACAGCCGGTGCGCGCGATCGTGCGTACTTTACGAGAAGTAGAGAAGAAGAGTATACGAGGGCTTATTATTCGCGAGCGCGTATCGTATTAGAAAAGGGGCGAGCGAAGGGCCATTGGGCCGCTCGAATTTTCACGGAGCTATTTTTCGAGTGGACGACGAGGACGACGAGGACGACGAGGACGACGAGGACGATGACGAGAAAAGAGGAGAAGGAGGATTACGAGGTGGTTGCACGGGGATGACAATAGCTAATACCACGGAACAAAGCATTTGGGAAAAGGAGAAGTATGGTACATATGGCGATCACCGTGTTTATTCGCCTCGATGCTGATAGTACAAACTGTGCGTCTCTTTTTTTCTCTTTATGGTACCTATACACGTTTATATGTATTACATACGAGAGAGAGAAAGAGAGATAGAGAGAGAGAGAGAGAGAGAGCGCTTTCACACACGCAAGAATCATTATCGATACTTCCCTTCTATATCTTTCTCTCTCTCTCTCTTTCTCTCTCTCTTTTTCTCTCTTCGTATCTGTTCCCCGTTTGTCTGTCTGTCTGTCTGTCTGTCTGTGTGGTGCGCGCGTACTCATGCATTTTACGCACAATGGCCACCATGTGGCAGGTTGTTTCGCGGTGGACTGAATGAAGCTGATTAAGTTGAAGAAGGGTGGAATAAAAAAGAGTATGAAAGAAAGAGAAAAGGGGGAACACGGACCGAAGGGTTGGTACTCGTTTAACCTCCGCTATTAGTATTATCGAGTGGGTCTATATGAAATATAGTAAATTATCTTATACGACTCTCCGCGAGTCAATAGCAATCGGTTAGTGGGGATCGTTTAAACGTTTCTCTTTCTTTTTTTTTTTTTACCCTTCTTCAATCTTCCGATATTATCCCTGCTGTTTCTTCCTCGTTTCTCGTATTTAGAAACAGAAAACGAACGAACGAATAAACGAACGAACGAATGAACGAATGAACGAACGAACGAACGAACGAACGAACGAACGAACGAATGAATGAACGAACGAACGAACGAATGAACGAAGGAACGGACGAACGAACGAACGAACGAATGAACGAACGAACGAATGAACGAACGAACGAACGAATGAACGAACGAATGAACGAACGAACGTACGAACGAATGAACGAATGAACGAACGAATGAACGAACGAACGAACGAACGAATGAACGAACGAATGAACGAATGAACGAACGAACGAATGAACGAAGGAACGAAGGAACGAATGAACGAAAAACAAAACGGAAAGATCGAAAAAAGAAAAGAAAAAGAAAATAGAAAAATGTGCGACACGTCATGACGATCCTCAAGAGGAATAATCTTTTCCCATCTGAAAACTGTGAAACACAACCCACGCTCCTCCTCCTCAACGACGACGAGACACTACCGACAAAAGAGAAGAAAGAAAGTAAGTATAAAAAGAGATATAGAAGAAGGAACGTTCATTCGTTCATTCGTACATTCGTTCATTCGTTCACCGTTAACTCTGGCATCTCCCTAACCAGAAACGAAAGACAGAGAAAGAGATAGAGAGAGAGTACACGAGGATAATTCATTATCGTACTCGCACACGGTATGGTAACGTACCTATATATATATATATATATATATATATATATATATATATATATGTATGTATGTTTGTTGTATGATATATGTATGTATGTATGTCTCTTTTCTTAAAGTTGACCGAGATGATTCAAATGGGCTCTCCGTAGCAGTGTGTGAGAACATCCGAAAAATAAAAGGTGTGCTCGACGACGTTTCTACGTCCATTGTGAATAAGAACGTATTCTTTTGATGAAGGGAATCATTCCCTTCCTTCCTCCCTCCCTCCCTCCCTTTCTTTCTCTTTCTTTCTCTCTTTCTCTCTCTCTCTCTTTCACTGTCTCCCTTTCTTCTTTCCATCGAACGTGGCATAGACTACGACGAGCGTCCTCCTCCTCCTCTTCCTCCTCCTCCTCCTCCTTTTCCTCCTCCTCCTCCTGGTCGAGTTAGTCCTATTCCCTTTTACCTCCACCGTCTTCGTTCCTCTCGTCACGTCTCGTTTGCCACGAATGTCGTCCAAATGTTGTCTCTGCTCCGTGACAAAACGCGTGCGCTCACCTTCGCAGCACATTTTGTCACGCTTCGTTCACGTATATTCGTCTTTGAGAGAAAGAGAAAGAGAGAGACGAACAAAAGGGGAAAAAAAGCTGTTGAGGATATATGTACGTAAGAGAGAGAGAGGGAGTGAGAAAAAATACATACATACATACATACATACATATATATATATATATATATATATATATATATGTATATATATATATATATATATATATACAATCATGGAAGAGATCTCTAATACAATACTTTGGAAACACGAAATAAACGCGAGCCGGACTTTCGCGGCTTTAAAAGGCCGGGGTTGGGGAGAGGAGAAAGAGAGACAAGTTAGACGGGTGACTTTTAGACCTACTCTCCCTTAACTCTCTTCTTCCTCCTCCTCCTCATCCTCCTCCATTTTCCTCCCACGTCTTTCTCTTTCTCTTTCTCTAGAGGAGCGGCGCGAAGAGCAATATCGTTAGTCCCTTTAGAGAGCACGAGTTTCGTGGCTTTCTCTACGGTGTCAAGACGATTGGACACGTTATACGTTTCCTCTTCTTCTTCTTCTTCTTCGTTTTCCTCTTCGTCTTTTCCTCTTTCTCTTCCCTTTTTTCCTTTATTCCAAACGAAAGGCACAACGACGATACCGATAATAATAATAATATACAATGTCTTGTGGTCCGCCATATTTTTATATTACCTACGTTAGTACTCGGGAGATAGCAATTTTTGGGTTTTTTTTTTTTTTATCGAAACAATTTCGATTACCATCGGATTAAAAAATAAAAAGAGAGAGAGAGAGAGAGAGAGAGAGAGAGAAGGAGAGAGGGAGAAAATCTTTTCGTTGGAAAATAAGATGACAGATTATAAACGTGAAAGGGTCCAGATGGGGTTGCCACTATCGTTTCTAACTCGCCTTATGTCCAACGTTCATGTAGATTAGTCCCTATGAGGTTGCCTTTAATGCGGTTAATACTCTTTGCAAACGGTACGAACCTGGCGTTCCTGGTTTAGGAGCCGCTTAGAAGAACCACCAGGGGACTGGACTGGTTCCTGATACGCTACCAAAGCTGGAACTGATATAGACAGAGACCGAGAAATATATATATATATATATATATATATATATATATATATAATTTTATATATACATATATATATATATTTCTATATATATATATATATAGAGTGAGAGAGAGAGAGAGAGAGAGAGAGAGAGGGAAGTTTCTCCTTCGTGATCAAAGAACGATCTTTATAATCTAAGTGGAAAATTCAAGAAAAATAAAAAGAAAAGAGAGAGAGAAAGAAAAGTTAAAAAGATTATAAAAAAAAAAAAAAAATGAAAATGCAAACAAATTGATCAACCTTCTTATCTTATGTCGTCGTCGTCGTCGTCGTCGTTGTATTTATTATTATTATTATTATTATTACTACTATTACTACTACCACTATCATTGTCATTGTCAACATTAGAAAGAAAAGAAGAGTAGGAGGATTATTTAAAAAAAAAATAAAAAATAGAGATAGGTAAAGGGATTCCTTTTAAAGAGAGTAAAACATTTCTTCAAAATCACCAGTCATTTTTCACTTATCTCTTCGGGTTATGGTTGTACACACACCTCCGGCAAAACAGTCTATTTGCTCGTAATCGACCAACGATGACGACGACGACGACGACGACGACGACGACGACGACGACGACGACAACGTCGACGACGTTGACTACGACGTCGACTACGAAAAGGAATAGCAAAGGAGTTTCTTCAATATGCACGCGCACACGCACACACACACACACACACACACATACATACATACATACATACGCACGCACAGAGAGACAGAGAGAAACACACACATCAGACAACACATATACAAAGGAACATACCCAGAGATGGAGCACACGTACATATAGAAATGCACAAATGGGATATCTATTCCGGATAGAGCGGTCAGCATCGAGCGTAGTTACTCGTTTAAAAAGTACTCTAACCGCGTCGCGGTTATGGCTGGTAGTTTGCGGTTTGCCCGAGGACGATGCCGAACGATCGACGATAAACGATTTCTATGTGCTTTTCTTTGCCCTTTCGCTCGCGGCACCACCTCGACTTCTCTCGACTTCTCTCGACTTCTCGAATTATCGAGGAAGCTTGAAAAAGTGGATTCGCGATAACACTTGTGCCTCGTTTTCTCCTATATGTGTATGTATATATATATATATATATATATATATATATATATATATATATCTATGTATGTATGTATATATGAAACGAACGAGATACTATACGATTTCGCATCATCATGATCGCATAACTTTTAGTCGTTTCAATGAATCATTCGTCCATTTTGAGTTGGCATTTATTTCGCATAACCCCGGAGATTTGGTTTGGTTCGATCCGGTCGATGCACTCGGCTAAAATTTTTCTCTTCTCGGAGAAATTTTGGATCGAACGCGAAAATGACGTCACGAGCGCGTTATCCCGCGTCACGTACGGCAGACGTTATTATCGGGGATCATCGTCGTTCAACGTTCGTCAAAGGAAAACGAAAAAGATACAATAAAGAAAATAAAGAAAATAAAGAAAAAGAACGACATACGGTCGAAGGAACGATCGATCGATCAACGTCCAAGCTATTAACGAACCGCATAACCGCGAATCGAGGCAAAATGGACGACGTATTATCTAGCGAATTATGGGTTGACGAGCCTCGTCGATTCGAAAATATGTGCACGCGAGTTAGGTAGAAGTACGCGGGGACATCGTATATATCCATAAACATATTTCAATGGGTTTTGGAAAACGGAAATTATTCGTACGATCGTTCGACGCATCCTCTTTCCTTATCGCGAGGAATGACCAGGCCGCAACATCGTTTTACGTGTAAATATAATCTTCCTTAGAGAAAATAACATATTGGGCATCGTTCGTTCGTTCGTTCGTTCGTTCGTTCGTTCGTTCGTTCGTTCGTTCGTTCGTTCGTTCGTACTTTCGTTCGTTCGCTCCGACCGGCCGCGTGTAATCGGCGGAGGAAACGCACGGTGGCAAATACTGGCTAACCGCAAAACCGCAAAAATATAACCGACTCTCCCTTTAACGTATTTCCTCGTTTTAACCGATCGACTTTGTCTTTCCTATGTTATACGTTCTTTTCAAATGTCCAATGTCCGGGGCATCGAAGCGACCAATAAAATTCTTTCGAATAACTTCGAACGACTTGGAGGAGGAACGTACGAGACGAGGACATTCGACCGATCGACCGACCGACCGATCGACCGACCGATCGACCGACGTATACGGTCGTATACCATTAAATCGATTACAAACGGGAAAGACGTTTGCGGATGGAGAAAAATCTAACGCGAATAGCGGAGGGAAGAAGAGTCCGTTATATAGAAGAGAGAGAGAGAGAGAGAGAGAGAGAGAGAGAGAGAGAGAGATAGGATAGGTCTCTCGTCGTATTTGAGAATAACCCACTGACGCAAAGCCATCTTTTCGGTAAAAGTCAGCCCAATGCCCCAGGCCATCAGGGTGGCGATAGATACAAAAGCTCGCACGATCCGATCGACGCCAATATTTTGACAATGCACCGGCCATTGACGTCTCCTCGTTGGCGTGTTGGATAGAATTTTCCTGAGGGGTTCACGCAGGCGCCCCTGTTGAAATAAAGAGCGAGATGGAAAGAAAGGAAGGAAAGAAAGAGAGAAAGAGAAAGAGAAAGAAAGAGAGAGAGAGAGAGAGAGAGAGAGGAAACTTCAAACACCATCGTGTATCTTCTCGATCGACGAAAGCGACGACACTCTATGGTTGCTTTTATTGTTCGAAATCCACAAAGTATCGTCGACCAAACGACACAAAATCCTTGCTCTCTCTCTCTCTCTCTCTCTCTCTCTCTCTCTCTCTCTCTTTAGGACCAACTGTTTGCTGCTTTTCTGGACCCACACATATAGGACCCCTTCTTTCCTTCTCTCCCTTTAGGGACTCTATCTACTCTCTCTCTCTCTCTCTCTCTCGATCTCACTCGATCTTTCTCGATCTCTCTCGATCTCTCTCTCTACCTTGCCTTTTCTCTACCTACCTACCTACCTACCTACCTATACGAACCTTCCTTCCTTCCAGACCACAATGCCTTGTTGCCGTTGTTTATGTAATCCCATTATTCCGTATTGTGCCGACTAAGAAACACTCCCAGGGATGCTCATCCACTGCTCATGCCAACAACTTCCCGAATGAGATCTTTGCTTTATACACATGTACACCCAGTATATATATATATATATATATACACACACATATATATGCTATGTGTATGTATATGTATATTTATATATGTATATTTTTGTTATATATGCTCTGTGTATGTATATATGTGTATATATATATATATATATGCTATGTGTATGTATAAACACCATATACCTTTTCGCTTTCGTGGTACACGTGAGAATTATTTTTCAAACGATAACCATCTTTTCCACCATAGATTTTATTTCTACGAACCGATCGAAGATTACTAATCTCCTTTCTCTCGCGGACTCTTTTTTCCTTTTTTTCTCTCTTTTTTTTTTTTTTTTTTCTTTCCTTCCTCGGGTTCGCATCGATAACGAAGGTGGTACGCGCGTACGAAAAGCCGTCGCAAACTTTGTCGAAAGTGAACATTTTGTATAAGCGAGAAGAAAATAAAGGAAGGGAAGGGAAGGGAAGGGAAAGGAAAGGTGGAAAGAAAAAAGAACAAACAGAAGGAATGAAAGGAAAGAAGGAATATTTCGTTTCATTCTAAGGATTTGTTTTGTGCAACGTACGAAAGAAACTATCCAAGTGTTCTCGTACAGAAGAGAATTTTATCTTACGTTCATATGCGTGTACCCTGGGAGAGTCTTTGGTCAAAAAAAAGAAAAGAAAGAAAATAGTAATAAAATAGAAGAAGAAGAAGAAGAAGAAGAAGAAGAAGAAATGAAACGAAAAAACGAAGAATCCTTGTTACTTTGTGACTCGAAATCGTTTACGATCGAACTTGTACCGCCATTAGGGAAAGGGATACGTTTCTAATATTACTCGCCTAAAGACGTACTATGATCATATCTCATCTCATCTCTCTCTCTCTCTCTCTCTCTCTCTCTCTCTCTCTCTCTCTCTCTCTGGGGGATTGTATCGCTTCCCGAGTAAAACTACACGCGCTTGTCAGGATTCCCATAGAAATCGACGTCCTCCACGTAGGAGGTATTAAATTATAAATTTTTGGTTACGTATCGTTGAATTCGAACGCACGCGCGCGTCCACATACATATACTCGTAAACATATTCTTTGTACCTATTTATATATATATACAATATATATATACATATACACATATAAATATATATATATATATATATATATATATGTACACGTATGCATTGATGTGAGTGGATACAAAACGAACGTTTCGTTTCGAGCGTGCCTATTCGGGGACAGGTAAAAGAAGTTTGAGAAAACATATAGGCATGTTTGTATAAATGGTCTACCGCGGTGACACAAAACTTGTAAAAAGTTTTTGTGGCGGTTGACGTGCAGCAGGGTGCACACCAAGGATAGATAGCTTCTCTCTCTTTCTCTCATTGTTGTCTCCTTCTTGCCGATTCCTTTCCTTTCCTTTCCGATCTTTTATATATTTACCCTATTCGACCGTGTTTACGTGTATCTGTGTATCTGTGTGCGTGACTTTCTCTCTTTCTCTCTCTCTCTCTCTCTCTCTCTCTCTCTCTCTCTCTCTCTCACTCTACCTACCTACCTATCTATCTATTTGTCCTGTTCGTAAATCTATCTCTTTCTATCCCTTTGCAAGCGTTTCTTCACGGTCCCGCTAACACTTCTTTTTTTTCCCCTCTCCTTCCAAGAAAAGGTCGAGGTTTCTTCTGGGCAGAGAGACTGAGAGAGAGAGAGTGAGTGAGAGAGAGAGAGAGAGAGAGAGAGAGAGAGAGAAGGGTAGCTCGAATTTAGCTTTCATTGTCGACGAAGAAGACTTCTACTATTACTACTACGGGATCGGACTCCCCCACTGTGAAAAATAAGTATCTCCGTAGTTACTTGGAGTGAAGAAATAAAACGGGATGCAGGAGATCGTGAGAGGATTGACAAAAAAAAAAAAAGAAGAAGAAGAAGAAGAAGCAAAAAGAATAAAAAAGAAGAGAGCGAGACAAAGATAGAGAGAGAGAGAGAGAGAGAGAGAGAGAGAGAGAGAACGATCAAAGATGATTTTCAATTCTTCGAAAATTATTGGATCGTATTATCTCGTGTCTCTCTCTCTCTCTCTCTCTCTCTCTCTCTTTCTGGGGAAACTGCGAAGGGTTCGCAATATAGTGTGGAACATCGAAAAGTAGCCGCTTGGTTTGAACTCTCGTTGCCTGCGCTCGCATACAACCCGTAAACCGTTTCGTTTTCAGGAAACGATAATAAAATCAATTTGCAAAACGGGATGCAAGAACGCGATAGGACCGAAGTAGACGAACGTTCCTTCTCGTCGTGTTTAAAATAAGCGAGAAGAAACGCGAATTGTATCCTGACTGTTACCCCCTCCACCACCGCACGGAGCATCGAAACTCGATGGCGTTGTACTTCCCGATAAATCGATTTTTAGATA
>OU426855.1:9457951-9462951 GCA_911387685.1 Dolichovespula media | reverse complement strand
GAGATGTGCCACATATTGCACATAAATTTTGCAGGCTCCCTCGTAAAAAAATCTGAGTCGTTTCTGTACATTATATCGCCATAATGATAGCCGAAACGAAAGAGAGAAAGAGAGAGGAAGATAGGCGTGACGCACTTTTTCGAAAGCAAAGAGAAAAAAAGAGAAAGAGAGTGAGAGATTGTGTGTATGTGTGTGTGTGAGAGAGAGAGAGATGAAAAAAAAATGCTGGATATTCATTTTTGCGCGTATGTCGTCCGAAAATAACGACAACTGAATGTTTCCTTTTGGTTTCATTTCGACATGGGAACCGCACGATTTTCCATGGCTCCTTTTTCCTTCCATGGATAAATAATTAAAGCACGTTTATTTCCAACCGATGTTCCCCCTTTTTCTTCCCTTTTGTATTATTTTCCTTCTTTTTTTTCTTCTTTTTTCATTATCATCATCATCATCATCATCATCATCATCATCATCATCATCATCATCATCATTATTCTCGTACTCTTTTCTCCGTGAAAAAAAGAAGAAAAATAAAGTACAAGTACACATACAGCTAATACATTTGTCCGATCGATAAGCTTTTATATTTCACAGAAAACGATCACAGGGAACGATGTCAAACGCGTTTAACATAATTAATACCGATTTATCTATCGTATCTATGACTTTCCATGTATATATTTATTTCATCTCCCCTGGCCCCTCCGCCACCCTCCACCCTCTCTCTCTCTCTCTCGCTCTCTCTCTCTCTCTCTCTCTCTCTCCTATAACATCGCATAACGTCGTATAACTTCGAACTGACAGCACGTATTTGCATGGGTATTAGTATTTTTTTCCCTCCCCGAAAGTATTATTTCATTCTTCGAATTATTAAAAAAAATAAATAAAGAGGGAGAAAGAAAAAGAAAAAAAAATATAAACAATCGATCGTTGGTTCATATCGAAAAAAAAAAGATTTTATTTCGCGCGAATACAATTTACATATCGCGTATCATCATCTCTCATATATATATATATATATATATATATATATATATATATATGTATGTATAAATTTCTTTATTTATAAATTTTATTTATATTATTATTTATAAATCTTTATTATTTATAAGTTTAAATATATATATATATATATATATTTTTATAAAAGTTAGTTATATTATTATTTATAAATTTAAATATATATATATATATATATATATATAAATTTCACGTAGTTACACGATACGTTCGTTAAATGCAAAAAATAATCCTACGGAGCTTTATATAAGGTGGGCGGGTAGGGGGGAGTAGGTGGATTTATATTTTATGACGTCGGTCCGTACGTCGATCGAACGCATTTATTTGACTTCTTCCAATCTCGAAGATTAAAACGTTATTTCGAACGTATTTCGAGCGTTAACAAGAAGAGTATTCCCTAATTAAAACGCTATCATTCGTTAAAACTCTCATGATAGTTTCCCTAGGAACGTTCCTCGGTTACTCGTTCAATTTCTGTCAGAGTTAGGGGTTCGAAAAATGAGGCCGTGCTAGATCGTAGGAATCCATTCCATCATCAAATGACTTTTCCCTCTCTGTCGGTTTATGTACGTGCTTCGAAAAACCGGCCGGCTGCTTCTCTCTCTCTCTCTCGTTCTATCTATCTATCTATCTATCTATTTCTCTCACTCTCTCAACCATTTTCCATTTCCTCTAGGCCGTGTTATCGGTACGTCGCCATCTCTCGAAAATCCACGAGAGCATCTGCTGGCCTCGGAGAGAAAGAGAGAAAAAGAAAAGGAAAAAAAAAAAAGGAAATAAAGAAAGAAAGAAAGAAATGGGGAAAAAAAAAAGGAAAGAAAAGGGAAGAAGACAACGGCCGCTTCTTTCATCCATTTATAACCCTCTAAACTTTTGTTTCGTTCTACGTGATTACGAAGGGATATGTGCGTGCGCGTATTTTAAAACATAAAACGTTAATCTTTCTCAATTCTATGTACATTCGAAAATTATACGTCGATCGTAGTTCGAAGAATTTTCGGTATGGCGTTCCATAGTTGAGAAATTTCGAGCATGGCCAGTCTCATACCTTGCATACCGTTAACTCTCAACGAGAGAGAGAGAGAGAGAGAGAGAGAGAGAGAGAGAGAGTGAGTGAGTGAGTGAGATATAGAAGGATTGTGATTCAGCCCTTCAGCCCTTTCCTAGACCAGATCCATTATTGATGTTCGAGCTTTCTGTAAAAAACAAATCCTTCATATTTTGGACAAGAAGATCGTCGAAGTCTCTCATTAAATCCATCGATAGTCTCCCCATGATTCTTACGCCCTAAATGACTTATCTCCTTCGTTTCGGTAAAGTCATAAAGGGGGCGGGGGTGGTGGAAACAAGAGGGTGGTTTACGCCCGTGTATCTCTGGTGGTCGAGCGTGAAAACGTGCCATTTTATACTACAGGAGAGAAAAAGGAGGGAGAGATACGTAAACCTTGACGTATTAAAAATAAATGACGTTTTTCAGAAACCCAATGTCGTTGAAAATAGAGAGAGAGAGAGAGAGAGAGAGAGAGAGAGAGAGAGAGAAAGAGAGAGAGTGACTCATCCACATAGAAGGAAATAGAAGAGACGAGGCTATCGATACTCTCGATATATACTATTTCGACTATCTCTCGAAAGTCTACGAGGGGTAGGAACTGTTACTACTTGTGCGAGATTAGAAATACCCTCGCACAGCCGGCATGCATTATAGATGCTCGCCTAAAGTTCCGAGATTAGAAAAGCCGATGGGCGTGAGCTCACCATCACAACCATCAACCACCCCACCACCATCACCAACCACCATCACCACTACCACTACTACAACTACTACTACCACTACTACCATTACCAACACCATCATCACTTTGACGAATGTTACACGTTCGCCAGGAAATCGCGATAGCTTTCACCCCTCGTATACACCCCCTTCTTGCGCATCACCCTTGAGAGAGAGAGAGAGAGAGAAAGAGAGTACAACGAATCGTTATGGAATATACAATATTACCGAAGATGTGGTTTCGCTCTAAGCGAAAGTCTCCTCCTTTCCTTAACCCCCACCCCACCCCCATCCCTCGATCTCAGCCCTTCCAGGCGGCCTATTAATCATGCAAACGAAATATTCGACGATGCGTGCCAAGACTCCTCGAGGCTTCTTTCTAAATTATTCTCATTCCTTCTCTCTCTCTCTCTCTCTCTCTCTCTCTCTCTCTGTGCCTTTCACTTCGACTCTTGAATATTGAATTTGCCCCGGCTCTCCGAAAATTGCCATTACAATTTTAACCGGATCGTCAATTTTAACCCGAATCATTTATCGTTCTTTTAATATCGCCGCTAAAAGAAAAAAAAAAAGAAAATCAAAAATAAAATAAAATAAAATGTTGAATTCTCGAAATTACACGAGCGCGAATGTACGTACGTATGTATTTACGTACATTCGTCCTGGACGCTAACGTAACGTCGAACCAACTTTGGGATTATAATTAATAACGCTGCTGTTACTACTATCAGATAATAAACGTTAAAAGCTTCAATCGAAAACGAAATATTACGTTCGACCGATCGTCGATCCATAAAAAAGTGAAGTTAAGTCTATCGTGGAATTTGAATTTTGCAAAGTTAAATTTGCGAAGTGGTAGTGTTAATAGTAGTAATACATTCCGTGGCCGTATCGACAATCCCGTTTCTCGTTCTCTCTCGCATTAAAAAGCGAACGCGAGAAAACAAGCAAGCAAGCAAGCAAGCACAGTTACGCCGTAAAAAAGCATCACAGTTCCGAGTAATAAAAATAAGGACGAGCGTTTGTTCGTTCCTCCCTTTTTTTTCTTTTATTTATTTTTTTTTTTTTTTTTTTTTTTTATAACGGAGTCTCCACGGTTGACGCAAGTTTCTCTTCTTTTTTCTCTTTTCTTCTTTTTGTCTTTTTTTTTTTTTTGTTCTTTAACGCCCCTCGCTCGTTTCTTTCCTCTTTCGATCGTTTTTCTTTTGTGTGTTTTGTTATCCCTTTTCCTTCGGTCATACCCGTTAGTTGTTTTAAAGGGACCGACCAAACGGGAATGTCGTTTGCGGCGGTGAACCATTTAAAATGCCGAACGGGCTTTCTCGCCTTGTGGGGTTTATAGGAAATTAGCCAGGCTTAACAGGTGTTCCCTTTCGCAAAGGAAAATCGGCAATAGAGGGTGAATAATCAGGAGTGCCTCGAGTTATGTTCTTGGGAGAGAGAGAGAGAGAGAGAGAGAGAGAGAGAGAGAGAGAGAGAGAGAGCCAATGTTCCAATCGACTCGACTCGACTCGACTCGACTCGAACCAGAACCCGAACCCAAACCCGAACCCGAACCCGAACCCCGTGTATTTGCTTCCTGTCGATGGAGAAATTAGCTCGAATTGGCTGAATCGATCGACGAGTAAAGGCTTGCTCAGTCTCTCTCACCCCCCCTCTCTCTCTCCCTCTCGTTCCCTCTTAGTTACACATTCAAAGCGAGTCGCGTGTAACTCGTGCGATCGATTAAAAAATTTATTCCTTTCTATCCCAATAATATTCTCTCCGTTATTTTCGTTACCATCGAAACCATTTCATTCTTCTTCTTCTTCTTCTTTTCGCTCCCTTCTCTTCTTTTAATTAAATTCTTTTAAAACGATAAAAAAAATAAAAGAAATAAGGACATAACGTTCAATTCGTTAATACCGTACGTAAAGTAACGTATACATATATTATGTATATGTATATAAATATATATATATATATATATATATATATATATATATATATATATGTATCGATGAGATAAATTTACGCCATATATTATCAACCTTCCAATAATATTTGCAAATGTGGCCCCTCTTCTCCCTTATATAAGCGGTAGATACATACGTATAACCATAACTGTAACGGGCTAATGGACGTACGCTAATTTGAAATTGCAATTCCCCGATACGGTACGATAAATCGAACGTTCGAACGCTAGGATGGACTTATGAAATTGTCCATC
>OU426855.1:9437951-9452951 GCA_911387685.1 Dolichovespula media | reverse complement strand
GTTCGCTTTTCCAATTGTTCTTTTCTTTTTTCTATTTTTCTCTTTTTAACGACGAACGAAAATCATCGGGCTCTTTATTTTATTACTGTTATTCATTGGTAAAGCCTGTCGTCGTACTTACCTGCATGACGAAACGTTTCAACGAAACCCCATCGTATCCGTCCCCGTCGTTATCGTAAAATTTCAGATTATAGTGAAAAATGAGGGACGATTGCATGTGCGCGGGCATAGCTATTCTTACGGTCGCGGCGCCGGTCGAATCCGTGTACATAACGGCATTTGTGTTCGTATCCGGAAAATAAAGGCCATATCTGCAAGCACAGAAATTTATAAGGAACAACGGTACTTTTGCGAGGCGGAGGTTTCCTATCGGTATATAATTCTCGGCTCGTCGCCGTTTAAATAATTATAAGGGGGGAAAATTCTGATCTATTTTTGTTACGATGAACCCGATGGCGCTTGGAGGGGAAGGAAAAAAAAAAAAAGAAGAAGATGAGACGACCAAAAAAATAAAGTGATCGATCGAAAGAAGAATTTACCTAAAGAACAAGGATCGTACGAAGGGCAATTCCTCGAAATCCTTCAGAGTGATCGGTTGTTTGAGCAATTGCCAATCCTCTTGTAGCGGAAAGAATTCGTATATAAATTCTCTCGGATCCGTGAGAAAGTAATGATCGTCGTACTCGTACCTAAAAGTAGTCGTTGCATCGTATTGCGTTTAAAAAAAAAAAAAAAATAAAATAAAAATAAAAATAAAAATAAAATAAAAAGAACTATTCCAAGCGAATCCAGCGATCTCTGAACGATCGAAAGAACGCGTACCTCAGGCTATCGTTCTTTGCCTTCGGTTGGCCAGGACGCGGTACTTCTTTGGCATTTACGAGATGTCGAGCTCCCCAATTGCACTGTACAAATCTCCATGCACCGGCTACGTAAACGGCGTTCCAACTGTTCCTGAACCTATTGTCCTCGAAACATACGCCCGGCTGATAACCGGCGGACTTGCTGTAACCTTTGATAACGACGCAGTGCAAACCGGCGTAACTGGATAAAACAAAAACGTCGTCGATGATAATACAACATTTGAAATGTGTTTGGTGGCATACACAAGTTGCGTTAATGTTACCGACGATTAACGTTCGAATCCTGTCGATTCCTGTCTCTGCCTACCTACCTGCAGAGCCGTTTAAACAGAACGTGATAACTCTCGGTGCCGTGTTTGATACCCCTCAATAATCCCATAGGCGTATCCCCTCGTAAATTCTCGTCGAATTGCATGGTATTGAGATTCTTCACGGTTATCCATCGAAATATCGTTCTTGCCTTCTCGATGTCCGAGCCACATCTGCTGACCAATTGACGTACCAGGTCGGTAAACGTCTTTTGATCCTCCTGAGCGACCTGATCGAGAATATTACGGGGTAATGGATGAGTCATTACAACGGTCCTTACTGAATTCCTTCCATTATCCGAACTCGAGGATAAATATTCTTACCGAGATCGCGATTTGATCCATATCCGCGAATTCCATCGGATCGTTGTAGATGTGATACTTAGCTAATGCTGGTGGCTGTGGTGGTGGAGCACGGGAAGGGTAAGGCGGTGGCGCTTCTTGAGTATAACCGTCGCCCTCGTCCAAATACAAACTCTCTTGTAGCATGTACTCGCTTCTTGCCTCGTTTATCAGTTCCAACATCTCCGAACTCTGCTTCTCAACCAATGCCGCCGTGGCAGCTCTGGAAATTCGTCGGGGGAAGCAAAAGAAAATAATATATATATATAAATATATATATATATATATATATATATATAATAATAATAATAATAATAATATTTTATATTTTATTTTATATATATATATATATATTATTATTATATATTATTATTATATATATATATATATCGTTCGATTTTCTTTCTTTTCTTTTATGTTCGTTTCATTTTCCCTAAGAAACATGTCTCTCTTCGTTTCCCTTTCGAACGAACGGCTATACGGTTTGCGAAACGATATACGTATATTTCTTTTTCTTTTCTTTTCTTTTCTTTTCTTTTTTTTCCTCCCTTCCTCATTAAAATAATCTGCCACGGTAATAACAATTTGAATCGTTCAGCTGTGGTTCTTCCTCTAAGTAAACGCTCGACATTAACTGAATATTATGCAAGTAAGACATCGGCCCTAATGACAAGCCATCCTACCATTTTAATTAGATAATATAAACGTACCGCTCGTGCTCCAACATTTTCCTCGTGAGACTTTCCTTCTTTTTGTCCCTGCGTAGAGTCATGTTTTTCTCCAAGTCCTCCTTCTCCTGTTGAAATTGTTGGGTACGCCCTCCTCTTCCTCCCTTCTCCCGTTCCCACCTCGCCGATAATTGCTCCAGCTCCTTCTCCCACTCGTCCTTTTGTTGTTGTTGTTGTTGTTGTTGTGTTTTTTTTTTTTTTTATATTATTTTATTTCATTTTGCGAAGTCAACGGCACGAAAAGGGGCAGATAAGGGAAAGGGAAAGGGGAGAGAGATGGAGAGAGAAAGATAGATACATAAGTCGCTGATTTAGTATGAATTGACGAGTACGATAAAAAAAAAAAACAAAAAAAAGAAAAGAAAAAAAGATAAAAAAGTAAAGCGAAAAAATAAAAAAAGAGAGGAAAAAACACGAACTAGAACATAGCCGCCATACTTACTCTAAATTCTTCTCTAATCCGTCGATCCTCCTCCTCCCGATGATGAGCAAATTTTCTATACAAATCGTCTTCCTCCTTGCGATGCTTCATCTCCAAACGCGTCTGCTCGTCACGATCCTGAACGACAAATTATATTTTTTCCCCCATTAATATACATACATACATACATACATACATATACATATACATACATATATATATATATATATATATGTATATATATATCTATGTACACGTACATACACATATTTATCTATTTATATAATGAACTAGCTTATACTGAAACTTAATGATTCGATGACTTAACGAATTTGTCCAGGAAAGAAAACATCTGTTTCAAGTCGTGCACGATGTCAATCGTTTCGATAATTTCCAAATCCTCGCGAAGTATCCTCCTCATCGTTCGATCACGTCCCTTATCGATACAAATATTTCGATAAGACTTTCCACCTCTCCCTATCCCTCCCTACCACCCTCCGCAACCCTTTCCCTTACATTTATAACGATAGAAAATTTATTAAAAGTTTTCGTCAACGCGATCGGCAGGACACTGTTTCAAACATTCAACTTCGAACCGATCGATTCGCAACCGATCGAACAGGTTTTCTACGGCAGGTTGCAATTAAAGTTATGGGGTTTGCTATTAAATATACACACATATATATATATATATATATATATATATATATATATATACGTGTGCTCGTGCGCGCGATTATCTATGTACAAAGTTCACACACATAGAGATAACAGACAGACACAGAGACACACGTATATATTCTTTATTTGTAACAATCAACGTTCGCTCGCTTCAGTGTCTCTTAACCTCGGTCGTCCACTTTTTGCTGAAACTACTTTCACGGTTCGTTTCTGCTTTCTTCCGTCTCTCCTAGATATATATCTCATTCGAGTTCCACTTCGATAATGAATCTCTTTTCGATCATGTGAAAAAGGAAAATGGAAAGGGGGGAAGACATTTGTTTTTTTTTCCTTTTTTTTTTCTTTTCTTTCTTTTTTTTTTTTCCTTTTTTTTTTTTTTTTTTTTTTTTTTTTATTTCTTTCTCTTAAAAGGACAGACGAAACAACCGTCGGGATCGACGTGCTTTTCTCTTTTCTTTCTTTCGGTTTCTATTTTTTCTCTCTTTTTTTTTTTTTTTTTTTTATTTCTTTCTCTTAAAAGGACAGACGAAACAACCGTCTAGATCGACGTGCTTCTCTCTTTTTTTTTTCCTATCTTTCTTTCTCTCTTTTTTTTTCTTTTTCTTTTTCTTCTTAACTCGAGATCCTCGAAAGTCGAAAAGAACAGGCGCCATTTGTACGAAATAGTATTGTTAAATAATCTCGTCGATTTTATAACAGTAATTTCATCGTTGCGCTTTACGCTATACGAACGTTGGTATGAACGGAGAGAGAGAGAAAGAGAGAGAGAGAGAGAGAGAGAGAGAGAGAGAGAGAGAGAGAGAGACGGAAAGATGGAGATACCCACGCAACGATTACATCACACGCATACGCGAACACGCTCGTTCGAGTAACCCCGAATGAGAGAGAGGATAAAAACGAAAGAACCGAGAACTATTGGCTTTCCTGCGAAGTCAAAACCCTCTCTCAACTTATAATTGCCACTTTCTTTCATTAACTTTTTTTTCCCCTTTTCATCAAAAAATTCTATCTTTGGTGAGAAGCCACAATGCTCCTCGAGCGTTTCGAGAGAGAAGAAAAGAAAAAGAGAAGAGAAGAAAAAGAAAAGTAGAACGAGGATATCAAAGCATGAACGACGCACGAACGAAAAATTTTATCTTTTTTTTTTTTTTTGTTTTTTTTCCTTCTCTTATTCTTGCAAATTCGATATGTGTATAAAAAAGAGAAAAGAAAAAAAAAATTGTATGACCCCGCGAGCGTTGTAAAAATGATTCTAAATTTAGGAGGAACCTCCTCCCAATTGAAATTACATCGACGGATATATAAATATCGTTCTCTTTCTTTTCTAATCTTTTATTTCTTTTCATTTTTGAATTTTTTAAAACGAAGATACGCTCTTTTTATACGTCGGAAACGAAAAGAAAAAAAAAAAGAGACCTAAAGAAAAGAACGAGAATACGAAACAATATACGCGAACGAAAAAGTTTCGCTTGTATTTTTCGTGCGCTGTTGTGAATTCGATTAAAAAAAAAAAAAAATAAAAAAATAAAAAGAAAGAAGAAAAGAAAAAAGAATAGGAAGCGAAGAAAGTGGCATTAGTTGAGCGCGAAAGAGAAATCTTTGGATTTAAGGAGAAACAATCTTCAAATTGGCAAATCGTAGAAACTAAAACGATTACTCGTTTCGATTAACGAGAGGAAACTCATTATCGTTTTCTTCCATCTTAAATTCAGTGAAAAGAATCTCGAGCCTGGTTAAAATCGATCGATTGATATCGTGGATGGAGGTATCTATCGATTACGAAAAGCTTACCCTCGTTGTAACGAGAAGAACAAGGTTTACTCTCGACTTAATTCATAGTAATTCATAATTCATTATCCTCTTACACCGTTGTGTTAAAAAAAAAAAGAAGGAAAAAAGAAAAAGAAAAGAAAACCGACGAACGTCATTAAATTTGCCTAAACGAAACTCGCGCGACGCTCTTTTATTTATTTATTTATTTATTTCAATAAATAAATAAATGAATGAATGAATAAAAGGATGAATTTAAAAAAACGTTCGACGAACTTTTAATCGTTATCGTCGATAATTTTCATATTAATATCTCCGACCCGTATCCATTTATAACGTATAGTTCGGCTTTTATCATATATATATATATATATATATATATATATATATATATATATATATAATAAATATATTATACAGGGTGTCTCAGCCGAAGGTGGCCGCCTAAATATTTTCTTCGTTTCTTCTTTTCTACGATGCGACAGACTTTTATGGCATACTTCGAACGGTTTAAAGAGAGATACGTTATGGGGAAAAAAGAAAAAAGAAAAAAGTAGGAAGAAAAAACTCTTTCGAGTCATTTTTTATGAATTTTTTTAAGGTCGTCGGTATATTTTGCACCCTATAAGCATGTATTTTTTCTTTTTTTTTTTTTTTTTTTAATCAGGCGGCATACTTCAACTAAGACACCCTGTATGGGGAAAAAACGAACGATGTACGAGAAGGGCGGATCTAACAAAAAAAAAAAAAAAAAAAAAAAAAGAAAAGAAATGAAAGAAGGAACACAGAGAGTGAACGAAATTCATTCGTTCTCACCCACGCGAAATATCGAAAAATTCACGCTCGGTGTACGCGTCCGTTGGCGTTCACGTGTAAAAAAAAAGAAAAAAAAAGAAAAAAAGAGGGGTTCTAAGAGAGCGAGGAAACGTAACACCGGGTATCACGCGTCATCGAGCCCACGCTATCTTTCGTTCCTTTTACGCATAGCCATACATAGTCCGGTGTTGTCGACTGGCGGACAACACTACTACTACTACTACTACACTACTATAACAACTAATACTAATACTATTCTACCCACTACTATGTCTCTCTGACATTCAAAAGATATCAACGCAAAATGGGCAATCCACCAAATCGTATTTTTTTGCGAGTCACAAACGCGCGCGAGAAAGCGGATTACAAGAGAAAACGGTTTCGATAGTAGAGCGACTAGCGGTTTGTTCTTCTTCCTCTCCTCCTTCTCTTCTTCTTCTTCTTCTTCTTCTTCCTTCACCTCCTCCTCCTTCTCCACCCCCTCCCCCTCCTCCATATCCACCTTGGGATTCTTCGGAAGGACCCGATGGGAAAAGCGGCAAACTCATTTTCATGTAAACATCGTATACCGAGCCGTGCGCGCGCGCGCGCGCGTTACACATTCCGCATCAAAACCAATCGGAAACATCAACGTGTTTGAAATTATTTTCTCCTCTTTTCAAGACACTCGCCATTTTCTTCCTTTTCTTTTCTTTTCTTTCTTTCTTTTTCTTCTTTTCCTTTGCTTTGCTTTCTCTCTCTCTCTCTCTCTCTCTCTCTCTTTTTTTTCCTCTTCTCAAAGTTTCTCGCAGAAACGCATGTCGGATTCCAAGCTCGTCTCTTCGAAACTTCCAGGACCGGTTTACACTCCGAACGATTTATCTCCGTTTTCTGTCCAAGTCGAGACGAGGCCAAAGAGTTGGATGAGGGGCAGGGAGGGGCAGGGGTGCAGGCAGCGGGGGGTGGGAAGGCGGAGGAAGGAAGAGAGAGAAAAGAAATAAAAAAAATAAAAAAAGACAAGAGAAGGAAAGAATACCAAACTCTCTCTCTCTCTCTCTCTCTCTCTCCTTCTTCTTCTAGGAGTGAATACTCAACGCGATTATTTTTCGTTCGATTTGAATATAAAAAAAAAAAAAAAAAAAAAAAAGAATTGTCAACGTTTCATTTGACGAAATTAACGTCGTCGCGCACAGAGACGGACGGAGAAAGATAGATAGATAGATAGAGAGAGAGAGAGAGAGAGAGAGAGAGAGAGAGAGAGAGAGAGAGATGCTTGATCGCGTAGCTTTTCTCTCTTTACAGACCGATTGACCCAGAGAGTCAAGGACAAAGCGAATCGCAAAATCCGATTGATTGATCGATCGATCGATTCGCTTTTTAAAGAATCGATCGACCAGGGAATCGAATGTCGCGCGGTATTGCCGCGTCCACCTCGGATTCGCTCACGCTTACAAAAATACCGTTATAAAGCGATACGATAAAAATATTCATCAACATCCTTCATTAAGTGTATCAACGAGCGAGCGATCTCGATCGATCGATCGATCGATCGATATCCCTTTTTAATGTCGACGAATAAACGAATTTTCGGTACGAACGAAGACCAAACGAGCGAGAATTTAGAACTCGGTTTAGAACGAGTTGTACCGCTAAGAGAATCGCAACTAGGAAACACTTATGCGTTTCGTACGTTCAGGAGAACCTGTTTTGTGAGATAATATCGTATCTGTCATAAGTTTCTCTCTCTCTCTCTCTCTCTCTCTCTCTCTCTCTCTCTCTCTCTTTCTTTATCTATCTATCTATCTATCTATCTGTCTATCTATCCGTCTATCCATCTCTCTCTCTCGTATTATATGCGAGATAATCCATCATCGAGAGAGATTACTCTTTTAGAGATTGAAAGGATTCTTTTTTTCTTCCTTTCTTCTCTTCTCTTTTCTTCTCTTCTCCTTTCTTTCCTTTTCTTTTTACCGTAGAAACGAGGTATGAAAAAAAGAAGGTAGAAAGAGAGAAAGAAAATTAGAATTTTTACTCCTCGTATTCGGTTGAAATAATTTTTCGGATGAAATACGTTCTTACCGATCCAATTTTTTTCTTTTAACCCTCCCCCTCCTCCTCCTCCCCCTCCTCCTCGCCCCCTCCCACCACGCCGTATTATCCATCTCATCGAACGTACATCGATGAAAAATATTACGAGGGTCGGGTGGGGGAGGGGAGGGGATTAATATATAAAGATCGTCGAATTATTCGATCGATCGATCGATCGATCGATCACGTTAGTCACGAAAGACGAAGAGAAGAGGACTCTCGATGGAAAATAAGGAGGCCGCTCCTTCAATGCAAGAGGAGAGTGGTTGTGCGTGCGTGCGTGCGTGCGTGCGTGCGTGCGTGCATGCGTGCTTCGGAGTAGGACGAAGAGGAGAGAGACTCGGGACTCGACATAGTAAACTCTCTCGTCCTAATACGGCGATGACCACAGGGTCTCTCTCCCCGTCCGTACGAGGAGTGAACGTAATACCTATACATATACGTATGTACGTATGTGTATACATATATATATATATATAGATATATGTATGTATATATACGTATACGTAACGTTACACGTTCAGAGTAAACTACATATTTTATATGTATGTATGTATGTATGTATATATGTATGTATGTATATGTGTATATGTGTATGTGTGTATGTATGTATGTATGTATGTATGTATGTATGTACGTACGTATATATGTATGTATGTATATGAACGTATAAAGTTCTACTACATGCAGACAGATGCATACGCGCGCGCGCACGCACGTATTCACAGAGAGAAATACGTCGAATGACTCACCAGATAATAATCGATGGGCTTCTCGCGAGCCTTGCTATAACCCTTTTGAAGTTCCGTTTGCTTGAGAGCGTGAGCAATGTGAAGCGCACTGGCGTCGAATCTACCATACTGATAACTACCGTCCTGCGCATGATGATTATGGTGATGTTGTTGTTGCTGTTGTTGCTGTTGCTGTTGTTGCTGTTGTTGTTGCTGATGGTGGTGGTGGTGGTGGTGATGGTGGTGATGGTGATTGTAGGGAGAGGACGCACCGCCGCTACCACCGCCGTGATAATCTCTCCCTTGGGACGAATTCGTAACTGGCGGTGAACCGTGTCCGTTCAGGTGCCTGCCATAATTAGGCGAGTCTACGTTATCGTAACTGCAACATAATCAGGGATTGTTCGGAATTTCATCGAGGGGTCGACGGACATTACGCGCGTCTCTCTCTTACGTGTTTTTGTTATTTATTCATTCGTTCGTTTTCTCTCTCTCTCTCTCTCTCTCTCTCTTTCTCCTCTTTCTTTCCTGGATTCTTTTCTTTTTTTCTTCCCCCTTATTTTTCTAATTCTTTGATAATTTTCACGACGACGAGATTGATCTTTCCAAGGTACCTACCCACTTCCCCCCCATCCCACCCCACCCCACCCCCACCACCCAGGAGAAACGATAGATCATTCTTAAACGTTTTTTTACTTTGATAGCAGGACAATGAACACCTAAATAGTCGATAATATCGTCCTCTCGTGACCTTACCGTTGACCATTGTTATCATTTAATTGCGTTCGAATCGTGTTATATGAAAGGAGGTCCGGAGACAAAAGCGACGAAGAGAGAAAAAGGGAGAAATAGAGAGAGAGAGAGAGAGAGAGAGAGAGGATGAGGGTGAGTACAAGTTATGCGTACCGCCTGTCATCGTGCAACGTCACGTCTCTTCACATTGTTAATAGTAATAGTATGCTGCTCTTCGAATTGATGGATCTCTTTGAATAGGAACATGGTATGTATATGGCTGGACATTACCGTTGCCTTGCTCCTCTCTCTCTCTCTCTCTCTCTCTCTCTCTCTCTCTCTCTCTCTCTCTTTCTCTCACTCTCTCTTTACTCTTCGTCCTATCCATTTGGAAACGAACACTTTGATTAAAACCGTTCATCAATGTTAAAAACGTCAAATGATCTTTATATATATATATATATATATATAATTTATACATATATATATATATATATATATAATTTATACATATATATATATATATATATATATTTATATATGTATAAACTATTTAAACATTAACGTGCACAGGTTTGAGAACCTAATCTTCATCTAATTCATATAACAAAACAAAAAGAAAAAAAATAAATTACGCGCAGGATTAGAAGGATATATATCATCGTCTCGTGGAGCGAAAGAAAAGGAAAGAAAAGAAAAAAGGGAAAAGTGAATAAAAGATAATAATAAGCGTAGATAACAATCGGATAAAGACGCGTGCTATTATACGTATATCAGATTCATAGGGGATGGAATCTGATAAAATCAAAAAATCAAAAAAAAAAAAAAAAAAAAAAAGAAAGAAAAAAAAAATCCCTCTAAGTGAAATGTTGTACGCGAGAGTCCGTAGTTTAACTTCTCTTGCGGAAAAATTAGTTTCATTGTGGTACGAGCAACAGGTAGAAGAGAGTAACGTTTAAATAGGTACACACGTACGTACATACAAAACGTACATACATACACACACGACGTAACGAAGTTGCATCTGTCGCGTAGGTGTTATTTAAAGCGTTAGATTATTAAAATAATACTTTAGGATCGTCAACAGGTTCCGACGAACGAACGAATTCTATCCTTCGTTTCTAGCCAATTTTCTAGTGAGTTTTTAACGTGACGGGGACGAGGACGGGGGCGGGAGTGGGCGGTCTCGGGGAAAAAAAAAAAAAAAGAAAAAAAAAGAAAACGCCACGCGTTTAACGTGTTTCACCTTTCTCGCATCCTCCCACCTCACCCCCCCCCCCCACCCCACGCCCGTATACAATGACGAACCGACCTACAATTCTAAATAACTCTTAGAATTTCAAACTCTTTTCTCTTACACGCCCGCTTTATAACGCTTATAATCTATAAATATAATATAATCGTCGGAGAAACGTAACGCACCTGAGATATCGCGTGATATTACTGTTTCACGAGGTTTTTAATAGCCTATAAACTGTTAAACCACGAACATCGAGTATGTACGTACGTACGTTTCTATGCATGTTCGTACGTATGTATGTTTATGTACGTACATACGTATGTAACAAAAATCATTCGTAAAGCGTTATAAACCGTTGAAGGAACGAACGGCCGTGAGAAAAATATCTTACTCCGTTTCTTTCTTAACTCGTTACGAGGTAACAAGAGCGTTCAAGAGGCGGTCGTTCGTTCATTCACTTATTCTCTCTTTAGCCGTGTGCTCTCTATCTATCTCTTTCCATCTCCGAGGCAAAAATACGTGCTACGTGCTATACGTATATGAAAGAGATATATATATATATATATATATATATATATATATATATATATATATATATAGAAAGATAGAAAGATAGATAGAGATAGAGAGAACGCCTACGTGTACACGCAAGAAGATATATACATTGATCTTTCATCAAGCTTTGCTTTTGCTTCTCTCTCTCTCTCTCTCTCTCTCTCTCTCTCTCTCTCTCTTTTCCTAATCGTCTATCTCCATCTGAAAAGAACGAATATTAGAACGAAAAAAAGAGAGAGAGAGAGAGAGAGAGAGAGAGAGAGAAAGACAGAAATGGGAGGTAGAGAACGTTAGTACAGGTAGAAAAAAATAAATAAATAAATAAATATATATATATAAAAATATATATGTAAATATATTTTTATATATATAAAAAAATAAATAATAAAAATAAATAAATAAATAAATATATATATATAAAAATATATATTTAAATATATTTTTATATATATAAAAAAATAAATAATAAAAATAAATAAATAAATAAATATATATATATATATTTTCCATAGCATCGAGTGTAGATATTACGTATTATCTCGTGCCACTTTAAAGAGCAGTGGCACTGGCTATGGTGGCATCCGACTTTTACGCAGCTGCGAGCATAAAAAAAGAAAAAGAAAGAGAAAAAAGAAGAGAGAAGAAGAAGAGAAAAAAATGAAAAAAAAATGAAAAAAGTCGGACGATAAGCGCGGCATCGATCGTCACGCGCAAAGAAAGGATATTCCTCTTACGTCGCGAACCACGGAATTGTAAGAACGAAAGAATGTGCGCGCAATGTCCATTTAAGCGTGCCATATACAATATACATACATATATATATATATATATATATATATATATATGTATATACATATATATATATATATAGATACATACATATATATATCCTTATTATTCTAACGAGCGCGTCTTACCGAGCATTAGTCGAAACGTTAAAACGAATATGTGACGAGGGAGGGATTATTGATGAAATTCCTTTCATAAGAAGGGTAAGTTACATTTAAGTTACATTTAAGTTACTTTTAAGTTACTTTCAAGTTACATTTAAGTTACATTTAAGTTACATTTAAGTTACATTTAAGTTACTCTCGTCGATCGTCGTCGAGTTTGTATGTACGTACATATTTCGCGTGATCGGTTTTCGTACGGTAACGAGAGTGTGAAAATAAGAGAAAAAATGAGAGAGAGAGAGAGGGGTGGGTTGACTCCTTTTGCAAGGAGGAAAGAATTTTTGTGAATGGACACGAGGATTGTGGGGGGGGGAGAGTGGGCAAGGAGAGGTGGGTGGTGGGATGGACAACGAAGGCCGATGACAAATTTGGAAGGACGATTGATTCGGGTTTACAACTTGATGAGGATAATCGCCTGAGCGACGTGTGGAGCGTTTCACACGAGGTTTTCTCTATTTATCATGGCTCAACGATTCCTCTCTAAAAAGGTAAAAAAAAAAAGAAAGAAAAAGCAAAAAAAAAAGAACACAACGAATGGGAGGAAGGGAAAGCGAGGAAATCGTTGTGTTAGATTATATCGATTCGCTTGGGGAAACATCGAACGACGAATCTCGAGGCAGGGAAAAGTTGTTTCTTTTTTTTTTCTTTTTATACGTGGGGAAGTGAATACAATTATTTACTACTCGTTTTATTTAGGAGAAGATATATCGTCGATGGTACACGTCTAACCTCTCGTGTGTGGTGCCCGTACACCGTGGCGATGGTATAATTAAAAAGAAATCAAATAAATAAAGAAATAAAAGGAAGAGAGAAAGAGATATATATATATATATATATATATATATATATATATATATATATATATATATAGATAGATAGATAGATAGATAGATAGATAGATAGATAGATAGATAGATAGATAGATAGAAAGAGAAATGTTTGCTCACCAAGGTGGATAGGAAGCACGAGGTGACGCACCGCCAGCTCTGATCTGTTCGTTGACGTAACCGCTTCTCGGTACGTTCAAGGCGCTCCTTATGCCGACGCTCGAGCCATCCAACGTACCAGGTCCTGGTTTTGGCACGTGGCTACTACAATAAACCTCCTTGTCGTTTATCGTGTGCTGATTGTTGTAATAGGTCTTCAGCGTTAACTTCGTGCCGCATATGGCGCACTTGAAACAGCCGGCGTGAAAGAACGTAAAGTCCTTCAAAGGGCCGACCCTGTCGACCTGATATACCGTCTGTGCACATCTAAGGCACGTACTCTCGTAAAAATTTGGTCGATACATGATATATCCTTCTCTCTCTCTCTCTCTCTCTCTCTCTCTTTCTCTCTCGAACGCGAGTCTCCAATTTGTCTATTTCAATCCTCCGGATACGTTCGACCTGGGAATATTCGGAGATGAAATTTTTGTTTAATAATTTCTTAAACATACAATAACACCACACATACGTACAACACACACACACACACACACACACACATACACGCGTACACGCGTACACGTTCACCGATCCTTTCTTTTCTCCCTCCTTCCCAACAACCCCCACCAATGTTTCACCCGCTCCTACCCCCTCCTTCCTCCTCACTGCCGCGTGCTAATATTTAATATTTAATATTTAAACAGAAAACATTACGCGTCTCTCTCGGTCCCTTCCCTTTTTCCAATCCCACCCCCTCCACCACCACCACCCCCCGCTCGATCCCTCTTCAACGACCACTCGCAAGACTAATTATTACAACCGATCGAAATCCGAAGAGTGAAGACTTTATGGGAGAACGAACGAGCGTATTGTTTATCATCGGATGGACTCCTTACGTAAGGTGCTTGTGTGGTTATTATTGTGCTTCTGGTTATGGTTGTAATGGTGGTGGTACGTTCAATGGACGAAGGAAAACAATTTCCGGAAGATTGTGTCATCGTTACGAACTTATGACGAATAATGTCGAGGAGGGAGATGGAGGGGGCGGGGGAGGGGAGGGAGAGGGAGGGGAGGGGAGGGGGAGGGGGCGGAATACGATAGATAAGGAGGCCACCAGCGCGCTCTCTTCGCTCGACACTTTCCTGCCAGTCCGACTTTTGCAACGAATCATCGTCGATAATTCTCTCTCTTTCTCTCTCTCTCTCTCTCTCTCTCTCTCTCTCTCCTTACTCTTAACATTCTTTCCTTCCTCGTAGCTTGCTAGGCGTCTGGGTGGGCGATTGCAGTGGCAATTACAACACGCTTAATGACCGCGATATGCCGACAATGGAGGAGACCGCCGTGATTTTCTCTCTCTCTCTCTCTCTCTCTCTCTCTCTCTATCTATCTCTTTCTCGATTGCGAATCTTTCCACGCTTTACGCTGGTTAGAATTAACGCGTTCCATCCTCGGATCTCCCCCTTTTAAACGTGAAAGACGATTAATCAATTTCACAAAAGATCAACGGTACTTCTCGTACGCACGTGTGTGTGCGCGCGCGCGCATTTAACGCGTTACATACCTATTCATATTTACATACGTACGTATGTATGTATGTATCTCTCTTCAACGATCGTTTCTTTACGCGAATAATACGGTCGATAAATATTTTTGATTAATTTTGACCATACGGGTTTTACGTTTCTATTTGCTTATAAGCGCCGTTCGTTGTTCCAGTCTATTGGAGAGAACGAGATTTAACAAAACCTAGTGAGGTCTTCCTCTCTCTCTCTCTCTCTCTCTCTCTCTCTCTCTCTTTATTTTACAATTCATCTTCGAACTCGTAGTCGAGAGAGCCGACAATAGCAATTACGACACGGTTGACAAC
>OU426855.1:9280451-9435451 GCA_911387685.1 Dolichovespula media | reverse complement strand
AATAATAATAATAATAAAAGTAACAAAAAAAAAAAAAAGAAATATAACAACTTTCCTTCATAAAGAATCGGTGCATCGTCGCGCGTAATTAAACCCGACGATTTTAGGAGAAATCCTTTCCGATAGAATGCTCGCTTTCTACGATGTTTTATGGCGAGGGAGGGATAAACAAGGGGGGGGAGAGAGAGAGAGAGAGAGAGAGGGAGAGAAATGAGGAAGAAAAAAAGGAAAGAGAACACACAATGCATCGTGCTGAAGCAAATCGGTACGATCGAAATCGTCGAGGCAGAGTTCCTCCATCGAACGCGTCCAAGAATATTCTAGTTTGGACGATAGGAAACGAATTTCACCAATCTTACGTCGTTGATCAATCGATCAATCGATCTCGATCGATTAAGAATCTCTCCGAGTCTAAATTATCTTTCTTTTGTATTTTTGTTACTTCCCTCCCCTCCCATCTCGCGATGACTTTCGCGAAGAAAGTCGAATACGATCGTAAAGAAGATCCGAAAAGAAAGAGATCCGGTATTATTTATACTACTTAGGCGATATCCTGCTACTGTATTCGACTTGCTACGTGCTTTCACGCTTGATAATTATTCATCGCATTCCGATAACGTACGGAACGAACAAACGTACGTACGGAACGAAACGAGACGAACGTTCCCGATTCTAGGTCATCTTAACCTATACCTCTAGAGCCACAGGGTATATGCCTAGGTATTTACCAGTTACTATTACGATACATATATATACATATGCCTCTCGATGCAGGCGCGAACGGGAACGCCACGTGCCCATTGCTATCGAGGAATCTCGAAGATGAAAGAGAAAATTTTTCCTTCAAAAAAAAAAAAAACAAAAAAGAAAAGAAAAAGAAGAAGAAGATGCTGCGTCGTTAGCGAAGGGGAGAGGAGTGAGGAAGATGAGTGGGTGGGTGGGTGGGTGGGTGGGTGGATGGTAGAAATGAGAAGGTGGAACGGGAGTTTAGCGATAAATCCCTGGTGACAGTGTGGTCATCGAGAGTAACGTATCAACGGCGTCGGAAAATGGGATAATGAAAAGAGAAAAAAAGAAAAAAGAAAAAATAACAAAAAACATAACAAAATGAGATTAGAGTTACTTCGGCCCCTGTTACTTAACGCACGCCGAAATGACCACCGTTAACGTACCACTCTCGTCCCTTTCGTGAGTTTCTCCTCAATGGAATTCTTTCCTCTCTCTCTCTCATTCTCTCTCTCTCTCTCTCTCTCTCTCTCTCTCTCTCTCTCTCTCTTTCTCTCGATTGGTAGAGGAAGTGAGGAATTCCAAAAGGAACGGAAAGATAAGGAGAGAAACGTAAAGAGGAGTAGGGGGTCCCTCTTCCTCCCCACCCTACCTCCCACCCCACACACACACGCACACACATAAGAAGACTCGCTCGCTCGCGCGCGCGCGACTCTTAACCCGGTTACAAAAGTGCAAGATTTTCGTCGAATCGCGACGATCGGTTAAAATTCCCGTTTGCCGGGATAGTCTCGACCTTAAAAGAAGACATGCTCGAGAGGAGAGGCTCGAGATCGAGAGGAGAAACTCTTTCGAGGAATCTCGGTGAGATTCCTCTCTCTCTCTCTCTCTCTCTCTCTGTCTCTCTCTCTCTGTCTCTCTCTCTCGCGCGCGCGCGTCGTTCGGAATCGTTAAAGTACGATCTTGCTACGTCAGTTTTCTCTCTTTCTCTCTCTCTCTCTCTCTCTCTCTCTCTCTCGCTCGCTCGTTCTTTCTTGCTTACTTACTTACTTACTTACTTACTTACTTTACTTTACTTTACTTACTTACTTACTGACGAGTGGTAGATACGCGCGTGCGCGCGAACGCGTAGCAATTGGAGCACGATGATGGAAACAAAAAAAAAAGGAGGAGGAGAAAAAGAAGAAGGAGGAAGAGGAGGAGGAGGTGGAGGTGGAGGTGGAGGTGGAGGAGGAGGAGGCTACATCGACGCAAGGTCAGATTCTTCTTCCCACCCTCCCTCCGCTTCGGATAATCTCGGAGAAGGAGGCGACAACGGGGCACAGCTCGGGACGCGTTCCTTCGAAATACCTACGCGTCCTCATAATCCTTCTTCTTGCTCCTTTGACCGACGACGGGTTTCCTCTTCGGTTGGGATCATACTCCTCGATGAAAAATTAATAATATCCAGGGGAAGATTATCTATTTTGGTTTTTTTTTTCCTTTCTCCCTCCCTCTCTCTCTCTCTCTCTCTCTCTCTATTTTTTATCCTCGAGTTATCATCGACGACGACGACGAGAAAAGTAACGACACCGAGACGGCAGCATCGAAATGGTGGAATGGTGGAGTGATGGAGGGGTGGGTGGGAAAAAATGAATCTTTTCCCGAAGTTACGAGGAACAGCAGTAGTAATCCTTCCGCGTTGCTTTCCTTTCTTTCTTTCTTTCCTCCTTCCTCGTTTTTATACGGCCGCGATGGTGTTACGACCGTGCATTGAAATCACCGAACGTACCGCCGGTACCGTGCGGAGTACGCGTACGTACGTACGTCTTATCTCGTACGTACGTATCACGTATGTAATATTTGTCTCTCGAAATATTTTTCTCCCTTCTTACCTCGCACCGTTCTTCCCTCGCTCATTTACCAGCCTCTTACAAATTAACGCCGAGATTGAAAGGAAGAAATCGGGTAGGTCGAGGGAAAAAATATGGTATGGTCGAGGATAAAGGAAGGAAGGAAGGAAGGAAGGAAGGGTACAACAGCAACAGCAACAGCAACAGCAACAGTAGAAGCAGAAGCAGCAACAACAGCGTGGCCAAGACCGGGGACAGCCAGACGCAACCCAGCCAGCCACCTGTCCCAGAGTCAGATGTCTCTCTCTTCGATCTTATCTAGGACGACGATACGTTCGACGAGGTCCAATGTATTATACTCTCTCTATCTCTCTCTATCTCTCTCGAAGGGATCCTCCTCGTTTAACCTTCCCATTCGCTGGAACTTTCCGATCGGTAAACTCGTGTAATCTCTAGGAGAACGGACGACCGACCGTCCGACAGACAGACCGACAGACCAACCGACCGACCGACCGACCGTACGACCGTACGACCGACCGTACGACCGACCGACTTGGTTAGAAAATGAATTCCCCTTTTTTGCCTAGCCCAAAACGAGCACGACGACGTATGTACGCGAGACGATTACACTTTCAAATCGTCCAACACATCTGCCTTCGTCGACGTTCCGAGAAGGTCTGAGGTGAGAGCGACCGCCATTTTGAGGTACCACGGCGAACGTAGGTGGCGCTACGGTTCTAAGACCCGTACTCGGGAATGAGTACGTAAGTACGTACGTATTGTTCGTTCACTCTCGGAGAGGCCCTCGTCTCGCGAACATCTCTACGAACGACCACCACCTTTCTTTCTCGTTCTTCTTTTTCTTTTTCTTACGTTTCTTCCCTCCTCCTCCTCCTCCTCCTCCTCCTCCTCCTCCTCCCCCCTCACGAACGATGAAAGTCGAGAAAAAGTGGAAGTACCCTCTCTGGAAATACCGCTACGCGACGTAACGATCTCCTCGATTCGATTTCTTTGATTGGCAGGGTGGGGACTGGTAAGGCCCATCTCCGAACGGACCCTATGATCCATTTCTGTTTCAGCCAAGCCTATTCGTCTCCGTTAAAACGAACAACGAAGAAAGCGGTATTCTCGAACGCGTTGGAACGCTAAACGCCTACATAAAAAAAAAAAAAAAAAGAGAGTCTTCCTACGTGAAAACTGTATTACACGTACGTGTACGTGTAGCGCAGTCGTAACGAATCTAAACGAATGCAAATTATTTCTCTCCTCGTTAGACGCGTCGAAGCTCGCGATACGTATCACGCCGATGTCCAGTTATATTATATTATATTACATATATATATATATATATATATATATATATATATATATATAGCGTTGAACTCCAGTCTACGTGGAACTAGCCTCGTTAAAATATCGATGACGCGAGCGAAAATGAGCGTGGAGGTAATAAAGAAGAAGAAGAAGAAGAAGAAAAATAAATAAATAAAAAATAAAGAAATAAAATCATACCCATTACCCATAATCTTTCTCATGACATTTCCGGAGAGCAAACAAGCCGGCTTACGATCATATGACGTTTACGATGCGATCTTTCTCACGAACGCGTTCTACGTTCTTGCGATCCTGCGGTAGACTAGACCGAGCCACAATGCGCAATTAACAAGAATGATCAGCGATTCTAAACGAAAAGACATCGAGCTTCGCGAGATTGTTACTCCGGTGAAATCCAAAGTAGAAGTAGATAATAACGTAGAGCTAATCTGTTCATCCAAACCAAATAGAAATCGTCCTGGTAACGAAATCGATCTCTTCTACCTACGTACGTACACATATACGTGTAAAGACCTCGCGTAACAAACGTCGATAAAAAAAAAAAAGAAATGTATACGAATATTTAACAATACTTAAAAAAAATAAATGTATACGAATATTTAATCCAATATAACGAATATTTAATAATATTAACAAAAAAAAAAATGTATACGAATATTTAACAATACTTAAAAAAAATAAATGTATACGAATATTTAATAAAATACAACGAATATTTAATAATATTAAAACAAAAATAAATGTATACGAATATTTAACAATACTTAAAAAAAATAAATGTATACGAATATTTAATCCAATATAACGAATATTTAATAATATTAACAAAAAAAAAAATGTATACGAATATTTAACAATACTTAAAAAAAATAAATGTATACGAATATTTAATAAAATACAACGAATATTTAATAATATTAAAACAAAAATAAATGTATACGAATATTTAACAATACTTAAAAAAGATAAATGTATACGAATATTTAATCCAATATAACGAATATTTAATAATATTTAAAAAAAAAAAATAAATGTATACGAATATTTAATCCAATATAACGAATATTTAATAATATTTAAAAAAATGAATGTACACGAATGTATAAAAAATAAACGCATACTATTTCCTATCGGGGCGGCATAACCTTTCTAATATCTTAATTATCACATTAGAATTATAATTGAAGAGAGAGAGAGAGAGAGAGAGAGAGAGAGAGTCTTTCTGGATACGGCGAGAAATTTCAATCGAGTTTTTCAACCAGAAACCGAACCTCGTTCACCCTCGATTATCAGGGAGAACGTGTCTCCAATTTCGAAAAAAAAAAGAAGAAGAGGGAGAAGGAAAGGAAGAAAAACAATAACAAAAAAAAGAAGAAGAAGAAGAAAAGATTGCGGTGGAGGAGAAGGAAGAGGAGAAGGAAGAGGAAAAAGAAAGATAGAGAGACTCCGAGACGTCTTGTTCTCGAGTGCGAGGCATCGTGATATATTTACGCGAACGGGGAGACTCCGGTAGAAAGTATGGCATCGGTCCAGCAACGACGTTACTGAAATAGATTTCGGCGCTGGTAATGCAACGGGTCCTCTCCTCGTAGGCAGGCAATGAATAGCGAACGGCAAGAAGATCAGTAGCGCGTCGGCCAGTTCCCGAGGAAAAACCGGAGGTACCCGACTCCGCGAGCTACACATGAACGTGAGTGTGTAAAAAAAAAGAAAAAAAAAAAAAAAGAAAATTCCCTTTTGATCCTAAACGGTTAGTGAGTTCTCTCGATCGATAACTATCGACCAATATCGATGGATCGATCGATGGATCGATCGATCGTCCGTCCGCTTCGTCAATTACTCTAATCGTGTATTACATTTAATGTGATTATAACGTATGAAAAATCTACGCGTATCGTGGTCGTGTTTCCACGAAAGTTCATGTAAATATCCGCGAGAATAGACCGACTATGCTCTATTTTCGTACAGTGCATCGTGCCGAAGGAGAAAGAGAGAGAGAAAGAGAGAGAGAGAGATTCAACGCCAAGCTGCCTGGCCTCCGCTCGCATTTTTCACGATGAAGATGCACCGGGGAGGCTGGGTGGAGGGGAACAGAAAAAGAAAGATAAAAAGATATATAGGGCTAGCCCCGTTGATAGGATCCGTCGTGCGTGGTTTTTTTTGTTTTGTTTTTAACGTTTGAAAATTTCACTTTCATCGGGAATTATTCGAGATTGACGGAATTCGTACGTCTATCTAGAATTTGGAAGAGCTCCAACTTGCTCGGGCTTTAGCGATTTCATCGAGGAACGATTCTCGTTCGACGATTTGTTCGTCTTATTATTATTATTATTCCTCTTCTTCTTCTTCTTCTTCTTCTTCTTCTTCCTTCTTCTTCTTCTTCCTTCCCTTCGTTGCTAATCTTTACGATGAGTCAGAACGCAACGATGTGTTCCATTATTCGCATAGTTTAACAAGCATTTAGACGATAGAATATGACGTTCGTCCAAGTGTCGTACGATTAGACAAGTGACTTTGTTGTTACAACGTAGCAATAAAACGTTCAAATTTTCTAGAACATTTTATCTATGCCGTTTGGCCCGGGAAAACATTTCTTTGGCCGTCCAAAACAGTTAACGCGAGAGAGGAACAAAAGAGAGAGAGAGAGAGAGAGAGAGAGAGAGACACCGTCACGTACGTAGAGAAAGGGAAGAAGAGAAGGGAGTAAACGCGTTCTAAAGATACCATCTAATTCGAGAATCTAATTCACGTTTATCTTGCAAGCTAGGCCTTTGAGAACCGACAACGCGATTCGCGAACGAAAATTGTCGGAATATCGTGGTTTATTTATTTATTTCTTTATTTATTTGTTTATTTATTTATTCGATATATATATATATATATATATATATATATATATATATATATTTTATTTTTTCGAACGCGTACGTACCACACAAGGAATTATATATCGACGTTCCCCCGTTCATATAACACGTGTCCCAAGAATATTTCGTGGAATGTCGCGTCGCGCCGGATGACGACATTTAGCTTTATTTTTGGACGCGGAACAGAGATTTTTCGTCGTTTCGCCCAGCGTCCCCTCCCACGATACCCCAATAAATAAAAACGATCGAAGGATACCTAGATTTACACCATTCCCGGCGAACAATACGAGTTACTTTCGATTCGTTATAAATGTTCTTCTTCCAACGACTTTGCAGAATCCGGGAGCTGAAAAATGGCGGCCCATGGCCATTTCGAATCCATCAACTCGATTGCGTATGGCACGGACCATGCCTCACTGGGTACTGGTACGTTCTTTCAATTATGTATTTTTACAAATAATCGAGACGTCGTATCGTTATCGTATATAAATAAATAAGTATATATATATATATATATATATATGTATATATATATATATATATGTCTAAGGAGCGACATTGCGATTCTCCGATCATTCCGACAAGTAACCACCGCGTTTGACAATTTAGCTTTGACGAGGGGTGATCTCATTCGAACGAAGAAGAAGAAAAAAAAAAGATAAAAAAATAAATAAATAATGATTGTACAAAAAAGGCACAACAACAGAAGGACGCGGAGGAGCGGAAGGAACGAATACCAACGCCACCGAAGGTACCGCCACCGTCGCTCTCCGGAGACTGTGGTGACCCAGACTACGAGATCATCGAATTCCCGATCCGAGGAACACCCCAGAAAACGTCACCGATCTCGACCGACCCGATAATAACGTCCAATACTAAGCACGGCAAATGCGCCCTTTGCGGCACCGAGAACGTCTTCGCACGATGCGACACCTGCAAAGAGAATTATTGCGAGGCCTGCGACGATATGAATCATAAACATCCCAAGAGAAAGGCACACGTCAGACGTAGGATCGTGACCGAGACGGCGGCTAAAAACAGACCACCATTGCCGCCAAAAGGTGAAAATCTAACCGGTCCACCTCCCGTACCACCACCGAGAAGAAATCGCAAGGGCTCTCAGGTAGGCTGCGTCCTATCCTAACTCCTAATATCCTATTACGAGTACGTCCACCTTAAAACTTGATCGATTTTCCTTCGTTTATTATTTTCCCTATATTTCTTTCTCTGTCTCTCTATCTCACTCGTTCACTCGATCAATCGATCGATCAATCACTCACTCACTCACTCACCTGCTCTTTCTTTCTCACTTCGATATTCCCTTTTCCCCGGATCCGCAGATACCTTGATTATAAAATACGGACCTTAATGAATAATAATATTTTATATTCGTATTAATCGACGAACGTTCACCTTGATGGTTCATTGTCATTAGAAACGTCACACCGAGGCAACGAAGATTGTTGTTGTTTATCACCACCACCACCACCACCACTACCCGCCCTCCCTCCCTTCCCCCCCCCCCCCCCCGCCCCCTTCGATATTTTATTACCGTTGAATTGTTTTACAGATTTTATTGTAACAACCCTCGTATTGTTTTTTCTAATACACCAATGTTACCGAAAGAGACGACTGCCGTATTCACTGAACCCGTTCTCTCACTCTCTCTCTCTCTCTCTCTCTCTCTATCTCACTCTCTATCTCTCTATCACAATTTCCGTTGGAAGGTAACGGCGTGGAAAAGACCTCCGGCAATGTCATCATATTTAATAATCAAAAAAAAAAATAAAATAAAATAAAATAAAATAAAAACACACAACGGAGATATTCTTGCTTCGTTGAAACAGTGAATATGGCAGGTTAGGGTTAGAACGGTAACAGGATCATTTTTCATATATACCATACGTAATCTTTTCCGTACCGTTACTGGTACCTTCCCAATTATCCCGATCTTCCCTACAGGACGAGATCACACGCAGAAACATAGGATTTGTACGTACATAATTATCACCCCGCCTACGTTTGAATTTTTTACAGCATCATATATCTACCATCGGATCGTACAAAGCTTCTCGCTTTTCTTTCTTTCTTTTTTTTTCTTTTTTTTTTTTTTTTTTTTTTTTCTAAACAAATAAATAAATAAATTCACTTGCAGCGTATATCTCTAGCGTACGAAAATTACGTTTAATTGGGAGTCGGCATTTCGTTTCGTATAAACTCCTTCTATGCGTAATCCACGATGCCAATTATTTACATAATTGTAAATATTCGACGGAATATACCTATGTAAAGAGATAAAAAAAAAAAAAAAGAGAGATAAACCAAAACAAAAAAAAAAGAAACAAAGAGAAAAGAAAAGAAACCGAACACGGTATTCCGAAACGTCAAAATGCGATATCCAAAATCCAACGTGTAAGCTAAAGTTTCGCGTATAGGCCAAACTCACGCAGAATCAAGGAGCTACGAATCGATCATTGATCGATAAACCAATGGGAAGTACGAAGCGCGATCTTTCCAACGCTACTAGCGGATCGTCGTCTACGTCTAAGGAGACAAATTTTCAAGGATCGAAGATCACGCGATCGACGATCAACTCCGCGATCGATGGTTCGAGCTCGAGTACCGACAAAATGTCTACCTTACAGGTGTGCGATCATTTTATTTGTAAATATCTATCGAACATGTGATATATACGAGGTTTTACGTAGTTCGTAGTTCGGTGTAACTACTTCAATGCGATTCCAATGTTTCAGGAAAGATACAGGAGATATCAGGAAGCAATGAGAGCCCAAGATGCAAATCGACGAAGACGTACACCATCCGACGCTTCCTCGAGAGAAACCACAAGTCCCAGGCCGGTTAGCATAGGTAGCGCTTATAAAGGCACTACGCCACCCTTGCCACCACCGCCACCCCCCAGATCTATGATGCAATCGACCAGCGTGTGCGATCTCACGGCACCGCACATGTGGAATCTCGGGATGCATCAGGTAAACGTTAGAACGTTAGAGAAAATGGTATAAACGTGTTATGGAAAAGGAATAAAATTTACGATTAAAAAGAGAAAAAAAAAGAGACAAAAAGGAAATGTTTGTTCCTCGATTTTTTAACTCGTCCAGGCACAATCGATGGCACAGTTAGGTCCAGGCGGTGGAATGCCGATGATGTGGTACTCCCCTAACGGTCCATGGGACGCGTCGATGAGCGCTTCGACCTTGAGCTTAAATCATCCACCCATATGGGCATACCACCATCCGATGGGATATCATCCGTCTCAGATGTTACCACCGCATTATCCTGGAACAACACTGTCGAGACCGCACAGTCCGGCGAGAAGTTTAAAATCGAGCAGAAGGTCCAGGGCAGCCTCGCCATCGCCTAGTATAAAATCGAGGAAGTCCGTCGTCTCGAGATCGAGATCAAGAATATCACCGGGATCTCCATCGGACGCAAGCTCCGAGGATTCCGAGGAATCCGACTTCGACGATAGACTTTCTCGAGGATCGAGAAGCATAAGGCGCGGTAGCGTTCCAAGAAGTATCAGACAGAGAGTTGGTGGTTATCAGGATAACGATGGTTCGAGAAGTTTACTTGCTCGACCTCGTCGAGAGTAAGTGTTCGATAAGTTTTCTCTCTCTCTCTCTCTCTCTCTCTCTCTCTCTCTCTCCCCCTCTCTCGATCGTATTCTAACGATCGTAAATTCCCAATGGTATCGTTATTCATGAACGTACTACGATTTTCTAGGAGACTAACGTCGGAGGATAGAACGACGACCGGGACGGAGGAACAATGGTCGGAAAATCAATCGACCAATCGACGCTACTCGATGACCACCACCACTACCTCCTCGAGAGGTTACGAGGACTCTCGAAGGAACACGATAGATTCTCGCCTTCGGAACATCGAAAATGGTAGTTACCATGATCGCCGACGGGAACTACGGCGACGTAAAAGTACGGACGAGGACCTGTCCGATCGAAAATCCAATACAACGGGTAGAACGAGGATCGTCAGTTCCTCCGACGATCATTTCGAACGGACGGAGAAACGTTCGACGTTATACGACGACGACGACGACGACGACGACGACAACGACAACGACAACGACGGCGAGATCCTCTCTTCGTCGAAGACGAGACATTCTTTAAGGGACGAAGACGATCCGAGGAGATCCGTCACGCGGAGAGCTTCGAGAATGACGACGACCATCGCGGTATCCGCCGAGTCGGAAAGGCAAGCACCTCTTGATTCTCGCGACTCTACCTTGAAAAGAGAAACGGACAACGAGTCTGGACGTGTTTCGTCGCGTTCTATGAGAAACGTTACGACGGACGTCGAAGAATTGCGTAGAAGGGAACAACGGCGGATACAGGAGCAAAGTAATATCTCGACGAGGAGAATGATATCGTCGTTCAAGAGAGAGGACTCCTCGTTGGACAAGGTCGAACGACGATCTTCTGTCCAGCGTAACTCATCTGGAAGGTCTTCCATCGAAAGGGATACGAATACAAATTGCAAAGGATTATCCGCGCGCGAAATGTCGCGAACGAAGGAGGAGAAGGAGAAGGTGGAGGTGGAGGTGAAGGTGGAGGTGGACGATGAGGACAACGACGACGATAGGACGTCGAAGAGGAATAAAAAGGAACCGAGCGTCGATCGGGACTCGCGAATGTCTCGTACGAACGAATCGATTCGTATCAAAGATAAAAGAACTAACGTCGAAGACGGCAACGGCTCGTTCAAAGGATCGAAGGAAATGGTAAACGCATTGAAGAAGAATCCCCCGACGAATAAGAGATGTACGATCGAGTTGCCGGCGGACGAATGGTCCTGCGAGCACTGTACCTTCATCAACAAAGTCACCGAACGCGTTTGCGTTATCTGCTGCAAAACCAGAAGCAGCGCTCTCCCATCGATTGAGACGAATGATGCCGTCGATCCCAGCATGGAGGAGGACGTTCGAACGATCGATAACGGCAATGGTAAACATGATGCGTCGATCTCTACCGTGGATCCTAATCCCGATTTGGAGAGGAAGACGAATCTTTTGAAAATCTCGAATAGCGAGGAAAGCGGTGACAGTGGATCGACAAAGAACAAAGGTAGAACCGGACGAAAGATCAGCTTTTCTTTTGGTACCAAGTGGTCCAAGTGACGAAAAAAAAGAAAAAAAAAAAAAAAAAGCAAATTTTTACACGTTACCCCTACTCTTCTTCTCGTAACCGTGCCGTTCGTTTTACGCATCTCCGAACGCACCAGAGAGCCCCCCCACCCGCACTTATTTTTCCTTCTTCTTCTTCTACCTCTTTTTTTCTTCGATTCGATTCGCGAGATTTCAACGTGTTTCTAAATATTTCATTTTTCTTTTTCTTTTTTTTTTTTTTTTTTTTTTTTTACCGTCCCTCCGATAGACCAACGATCATTGTTCCTCTTCTTATACATGTGTATCCTTGAATGAATAATAAAGAAGCATGCAAACTGTTTCTCACAACGTCTTTCGTGGAAGTCAAATGCGTAAGCGTATTTGAAATTTCACCGCTACGATTTATCTATGAGGAAAATTCATTATTATTCATTCAAGTCGCAAACTTTTTCAAGAACGAATACGCATTTGACTCGTGGATGATATACCTTTTACTCCAAAACAAGAAAAGAAAAGAAAAGAAAAGAAAAGAAAGAAATAATGAAGAACGAAACCAAAAAAGAAAAAGAAGACAAACAAACGAAAAAAAAAAAAATACAACGAAACAAAACGATGATAAAAGAGAGAAATAAAGTAGAGAAACGAGAACAAATCGATTGAGAAAAGAACGCGATGAAACTTTTCTAATTTGTTGAATCGATTGAACAATCGCACGTACGTATCTCGCGTCGATGTTGTTCATCGTATCGACGACGCGCGATGAACGATTAGTTAAAAAAATAAATAAATAAATAAATAAAAAGGGACAACGAAGAGAAGTAAAAAAAAAGGAGAGAAACAAAAGATAATTTGAGAGAGAGAGAGAGAGAGAGAAAGAGAGAGATTGAGAAATGTGACGGTCCGGTTTTTCTCATCGGAAATGCGCTTTGTTCGGTTTCAGATACAAGCCTGGGAGAGAGTACGACGGATATACACGACGTTAAATTATCCGTATCATCAACGACTACGTCCGAAAGAATGGACGAAGGTACCTCGACCAAGGCCACGACACTGACGATATCCTCGTCTATGGGAACAACTAAACCCAAGGAAAATATCGATGATGAACTCGTAAAACGACTCGGGACATTTATTAAATCCGACGAGAGGATCGAAGGAACTCGTAAAGTTTCAACCGGAACGTCTCCGCCACCTCAAAGTATCTCCACCCAAGTAAGCCACCACCACTAGTTCGAGAAATAAACGATTAACATATGTTTATCGACTATTATATGTGGTACAGTATCTCTAATCGCAAGGGAAAAAAATAAATAAATAAATAATAAATAAAGAAACTTTGAGGAGAACCGTTCATTCGATGGGAAAGAAAAATAAATGTTTCAGACGTACGATTTTCTTCCGCGAGGTGGTAGCGGTTCCCTTCGTAGATCAATGTCAACATCCAAAGGGTTTTTGTCCTACGAGGATAGCGAGACAGAGGTAGGAGGAGATAAGAGGCATTAACGACTTTCATCCATCCACGATTATAAAGTTTACGATGATGATACTGCGATCGAATAAATTTAACGTAATACGCGTAACGAAATCGTTCGTTTGTTCGTAAAAAGGCGCGTTTCTATCGACGGACGGATGAAAGTTTAATAAATGCAAACGTCCGATTGTGTTGTTCGATTATATAGTACGACTAAAACGTTCTCAAAGGAATAATATGTATATAATATCGTTTCATTCGTCATTATTCGTCACGATGATAAAACGATACGGGAGCTTTTGTTACAGGAACCAAACAGATTTACCAACAGTCCCGATCTTTATCCACGTACAATACAGGAACAATATCTACGGCAAGTGATTTCGAGTCAGAGCAGAGATCGAACTCGAAGAAATTCCATCGATTCCTCACATCTATATTATCGTTCTAGGGTAATCAAGATACTTGCTTTATCGTATAACAATTCACGCGATATGGATCTTTTTTATTTATTTTTTTGTTGTTGGTGTCTTTGTGGCAAGTAATCAATGGTTTTTCTTAACCCAACAGTTCTAACAACTTTGTGTCCTCGGTGTGAACGTAGGTAGGCAGGCAGATGACGATGACGATGACGATGATGACGATGATGATGATAAATATTTATTTTTCTTTTTTTTTCTCTTTCCCCCTCTTGATTCTCTGATATATATCTATATACAAACACGCAATGGTATATACTAGCAACAAGGCTTTATAGTCATAATTCAGGAATTACCACGCGTTAAGCTTGATGATCGCTTTATTTATCCTACGACTCGATTCAAAATCGAACGTGTCGTATCTAATTGACTTTCGATATTTCTATCCTACAGGAACCTAGCCAGTCTAGATTCGTTGACTTGGGTCCTAGTACATCGTCTCAAGGCGTATCAACGTTGACGCGTCAGGGATTAGAAATCGTCGAGTTATTGCGAGAAGCCGAGAGACAAGGATATTCAACCGACGACGTACAGGTGGCCCTGAATCAGGGTGCGTCCAATCCGATAGAATGGTTAAAGACGCAATGGCCTCGTTCGATCGAAGCCGTACAAATTTTGGTAAGCACTCAGGGAAAGGAACAGAGAGAGAATAATATCGGTGTCCTCTCTATCAACGAGGCTAAGGATGCTTTGAGATCGGTCAAAGGTGACGTTTGGAATGCTGTCACGATTGCTACCCAACGTAGACAGCACAAGGTAAATTTATATTTATATTTATATATATATCGAATTATGACAAACGATAGAATCAATTTCTAATAAGCCTCCCCTCCACTCCTCCTCCTCCTCCTCCTCCCCTCCCCATTTCTATGGAATATATATCATTTCTAGACCGCAGAAATTCTAACAAAGGGCAATTTTACGATGGCCGATGTCGTTAAGGCTCTCGATAACAACGACGGCATCGTCGATGCCGCTTTACTCGAGTTACAGAAAAATCAATTGAAGCCATTTTTAATGAGGATCTGGGGTCCTCCGGTCGGGGTAGAAAACGACGGGGCTGCACCACAAGGAGGTCAGTCGGTTTATTCTAGACGGTATATAAACTAGGGCGGGGTACCCTCGTCATACTATAAAAAATACGTACGATTAAATTATATACGAATTATTATTAACGAATATATATATATATATATATATATATATATATATAAGCGATCGATAAAACATGAGGGAGTAAAAAAATTTTTTTGCTTTTTTTATTTAAAAAAAAAAAAAAATATAGATGCGGCTGGTATAGTTGGTGGTGCAACGAGGATTCTCGAACAGATTGCCAATGTATCGGATACGGAGGCGAAGAAGCAGGTAATGTCACCAATTATTGACAATTTCGTCGCATTGCAGACCGACTTTAGAGAACAGCTGGCGGCGCTAAGACAATTGACATATAATTGGGAATACGAGAAAGACCCTCTGAACGACACTCGAGGTAATAATTCGGTTGATTTGCTCGGCAGCTCGAATGGCGAGGGTAGCCCGACGATCGACGATACCCACCCCTCCCCATTACCGCCGAGTTCGTTAGAAAATATTAATTCGAGTAGAACTGTAGACTTAGAGATCGAACGGACGGACGAATTGAAAGATATCGTCGACGAGAAAGATAATCGATCGGAGATTGACTATAGAAATGGATCGATTGAAAATGACGAGAGTAAAGACGACTATAAGAATATCATTGAAAATAACCCTAGATTAACGGGAGAGAAACGATTCGAGATCGACGAAAATGATCGATCCGTTGACGAAATTGGAACGATGGAAATAATTCGTACGGATGAATCGTCGATAGCAATAGGGACTCGTGATAAAGACGATCGAAATAATAATAACAATAATAGTAATAATAATAATAATAATAATAATAATAATAATAATAATAATAAAGAAGATATTGCGATAGTAAATTCGTACGAGACCGTAATAGTTACGAATGAGAAACGTATCAATTCTAAAAAGAACGCTACGGTTACAGAGAAATCCGATGACGGGGGGGATGATGTTACGAAAGGGAATAATAAAGAAATGACGAATGGGAATGAAATATCGATGGGCGAGGATGAAAAAACGACGCGGCGGGAGGAGGAGGAGGAGGATGGAGTGGTGGTAAGGCTCTTACGTAACGAGACTTTGCCGGAGGATAAAAAAAATATTTCGCAAGAGTCCTCAGTTGATAATAAACGAGATACAAGTAGTATAGCCGAGCGATCGGATTTGAAAATGCATAATAATGATGGCGCTGATACGGTAGGAACGATAACGAGGAAAATAAACGACGGAGACGGATCAAAGGTAGAGAATTTATTTACGTACGAACGTAATAATTCCTATGTGAACGAGAATGGTTTAGAGGGGAACGATTTAACGCAGTCGAGGACGATGGAGTTGCTAATGTCCGCCGTTAGATCCTTGCCGGAACAAATGATAGGTCCTTTCGTGACGGCTATGAAAATGTTTTCGCCTAAATTAACAACGACGACGACGACGACGATCGATGCCGATAACGTTTCGAATGAAAACGATCGTTCCAATCTCGCGTCCGATCCTCGTCTCGTTGAATCCGCGTCGACGATCGAAGGATGGGAAAAGGAAGAAAATAAAAATAACGACAACGCGAACGATCGACCGATCGATGTACCACATGCGTTAGATCGTAAAAACGAAACTGACGATGGAATATCCGAAACCATCGACTCGGATAAAGTAATTACGACGATCGATAGGTCTCGAGAGGAAGGAGGAGGAATCGAAGAACGACCGCTCGATAAAGTCGTGCTCGATGAAGAACGCGAAAAGAAGGATCCATCGAAGGCGGCGAATAACGTCGACGCGAAATTCGAACCGATGAAGGAGGATCCGACGGACCAACTAAAGGACTTCCGAGCGGTAGGTACGGATCGAAATGAACCTAATACTCCGCTAACTAACATAGGATGGTACACGGCAAATGATAAAACCGCGATCCCTTCGGACGTATCATTAACAACAAACGCACGTCATTCTGAGCTACCATTGAATCATCATGATTTTCAATCGCTAACGATAACCGACACATACGTGGACGTGCATTCTGAGATCAATGTTGATAATGAAAGCGTTAATACGGAATTGATAGATCTACGTGATAATATTTCGATGACCGACGGAGCACACGTAGAAAGTAATAACAATTGTAATGACAAAGACGATAAGACGTATATTGAATCGATGATACCGATTGAGGAACTATCGAATGTAAATTCACGTATAATCAATGAACATTCCAATGATCAATCGCATACAATTAATACATCGACGATCGATCGATCCATAAACATAAAATCATTATCAAAGGAAGCGAATGACACTTCCGATGATTACCCATCACCCCATAACCCCATGATCGATCTAACCACGTTCGATAACAAACGGAACGACGCAGAATCATCATCGACTAATGACGAAACAACGAACCTTTTAGATTCGTTTGTTCGTAACGATACTCGTTCTAATAACGAAAGTGATAATCTGATCGAACTTAAGGACGATTTAATAATCATCGACGTGCCGATATTAAAGCCGACGAAAATATCCAACGACAATGGACGATCGAATTTGATCGATATTTTGGAGATCGACGAAGAATATTTACGTCGTAATATCTCGAAGGAATCGATCGATTCCAATACGTTAGATCGAACGAAATCTAACGCGTCATTTTTTTCAAATTTCGATCCCAAACACGCCGACGAATCGTCCGAATTTTCGTCGCGATTAGAATCAAAGGTTCTGCTCGATTCGAATAACAATGGGCCCGAAAGTTTGTCCGATTCGTCGTCTTCGAATCGAATCGAATCGAACGCGCCGAAACCATCGGACATCGAGCGAGGAAAAACGACAGAGACGACGATCAACGACAAATCCCTCGAATCGAAAGACGAGAACGTCGAAATTATTGGCGAAGTTATTTTATCGCCATTGTTAAAGGACACGCGAACGGTACGTCGGGAGACGATCAAAGATAAAAAACTACTCCCTTACGAGCTACCGTCGTTCATTGATAACTTCAATGACTTAGTCGACGCGTCGCCTCGACTTTTTTTAGAATCGAACGTAAACGACGTCTCGGCCGGTATCATCGAAATAAACATATCCGAGTCAGCGATCATAGCCGTGAACGATTGCGCACCGGTCAAAGAAATGGACAAAATTGATTCCGAATCGGTGGACAAAACGATGGACGACTCGAACGTTAACGTTTCCGACGGGATAGAATCTAACGGCGTTGATAAGCTCGAAACGAATTTGATCGCTGAACAAGCGGTTCGCACGGCAGAACCAACGAGGGTGGATACCATCGTCAAGGAACGATCCAAATCGCCGGTAAAAAAATTAAGTAGAAGGAAATCCCCGGTTAAGATCATAAAGCGAGCCAACGCGCTTTTGCTACCTAAGAAGGCCTCGACGAAAATCAACGTCCCACCGAGAACTATTAACGCTCTCGCGAGAACGAGAAACGCGGTCGCTGAAATGACAACGAAGAAACCGAACGCGTTTAGAGGTAACACACGATTGGAACGCAACAAGGACGATCGTGGTAGCGTTAAGAAATCGGAGAATACGACAAAACCAACGACGATCGACGATGATAAGAGATCCGCTAGCTCTAAGAATCGAGGAGGATCGATCGAGTCGAAAGAAACGACGACGATTGTCAAGGACGAGAAAAGAATTTTATTTGAAAGAGATCGTGACGTCGACTTTAACAAGACTAAGGTCAAATTCGTATCGAAAATTCCAATTTTAATAACGGCCCGATGGAAGGCTTCTTCGAAAAGCGCGCAGCAATTTACGGCGTCGAAGGATGACGATGATAATAAAAATAAATCGATGAAAGTGAATAAAATGATATTGGGATCTGTACCGACGAGATTGCCCGTCGCTAAAGGGACCATTTTGAAGGGAAATCTTAAAGGTACGAAGGTAACGAATATTTCGGATAACGTGAAAGCTAAGGGTATCGTCGTTATCAAGGAAAAAGAATCTTACGAACGAACGTTTGATAAGATCGAGGGAAAGAAAGTCGACGACTATAACGACGTATTTAATTGTCGAACGGAGAAAGAAACGTTGGAAGGCGACTTGGAAACTTTAGATATCAAAACTGAAATGGAACGATCTGATAACGGTGACGACGACGAATCTGGCTCGGAACAGGACGACGATGACGACGAGGACGACGATGAGAACGACGTCGAGGAAGAAGAAGAAGAAGAAGAAGAAGAAGAAGAAAAAGAGCTTTCGGACGTCGAAGAATCCAGTTCGGTTTTCGATAGTTCCTCCTCGGAGTCAGAAAATTTTACCGTCCTAATGAGAGAAGTTCCTAAGTCTAACTCGGATAAAATTAAATCAACCGAGAGCCTTTTAACGGTCGAGGATCAGATAGAAAAGACGTTGCAGGCTATAAGGGCCGAATTGTCGAATTATGAATCCGACGAATTAGAGGATAACGAGGACGATTTCAAAGACGATGGGAGAGATAAGAAGGAAGGTGAGAGGATGGAAAAGGAAAACGAGGACGAAGATTCGTCGTCTCTGAGCGACGAAATATTCGAGGAAGCGATATCCGATGACGTGAAGGAAGAGTCCGTCGACGTTTCTATCGCTAATAAGACCGGGGAAATGGTCGAAGTCGTTCGAAACGATATCAAAATAAGGACCACGGGAGGGGATACGTCGATCGATGTATCGAATCGCTTAGGAACGACGACGGAGAGTGACAAATTTAAGGAATCTAACGATAAAACGACGAAAGGTAAATCGAGAGATAATTCGATCGACGAGGGTGTCGATAAAAGTGTTAGCAGGATCGATGAAACGTCGAAAAAAAATACGATTAAGATCGGTACGAGATCGGGGATGAAAAAGATTTTGAACGACGACGCGACGACGATTAGACAGAACGTTAGAACGTTACGTGGTGGTTTAGAGACGAGTAACGATAAAAACAAGAGAAAGAAATATAAAGAGGATACGAGATTAACGAGGAGCAAAAGATTTTCTTTGGTTGCCAGTTGTATACGTCGATTCGAGGGCGAAGATATAACAGAGAGGAAGCGTAATGAAGTTGAAAGTGTCGACGCTACGAGAAGAGTGGGATCTCCCAAAACGGAAAGGGAGGTCAGTAAAACGAAAACAAAACAAAAACAAAACAAAGCAAAGCAAACAAAAAAAAAATATATATATATATATATATATATATATCCCGACCACTTCGTTATCCTACGATGCCGATAGCCCAATGTCTACAAACATGCTCGAGCTGATTAAAATTAAACGGAGAGTGGCCTGATTTATAGTTTCCCCTATCTCTTTTTTTTTTTTTTTTGATTATAGTAATAACTTAGTAATAGTAATCTCTCTATCTATCTATCTATCTATCTATCTTTTAGGGTAGATCTTATCTAGGGTAAGTACTTTTCCTCCGTAACAAATAACTAACACTTTTTTATATGTTGCAAGAAGGAAGAGTATCACGTTGGATAAAAATTATTCGTCGAATATATTACACTAAAATATTACACGCACCCGACACAGAACGTCTTCGCGTACGACATCGAATGTATATGCCGTTCATGCTTTCAAATCTTATTCGACTTTGTTCCATAAAATCGTTATGAACAAATTGAAGAGCTCGTTTCTAGACGTTGGCGCCATAGATCTATATTCTATATTGCACGATAAAATAACGTTGATAATCTCTCGCTTATTCACCAACATATGCTATCACTTTATTAACATTTTTACCGTATCGCGTGTAACTCCGCAGCACGTTCGTTAAACATTATTCATCCTTGAATATTTAATTGATTATTAAAATTTTGGATCGATCGATATCTAAAAATAAAATAAAAAGAAAATCAATCGTAAGCAATTAATATATTACAAATTTGATTTCGCATCACGAGCTTTTGTGTTCGTTAACAGAGAACGGCACGTAGATTGTTGGCCGAGGGACGTGCATCGAATTACGAGGAGGCCGAGGTAGCCGCCAGTTTATTAGCTCTCAAATTCGGAGATGCAGAAGCCATTCATGCCGCTAAGGAATGTGGTAGCGTCGAGTCGGCTATAGCATTTTTACAACAAGAATGCGAACTTTGTACCGGACGTTACGCGATGAGTCAGGTCGGTACATCTCGATTGTAACTCGCGTTTTATATTTTTAAAAATAATTACACGGAGAAAGAGGGGGGAAAACAAAAAAAAAATATATATATATATATATACACATTTTAGATGATATCCATGTTGAAATGTACACATCGATGTTGCAACGAGTGTGCTAAAAATTATTTCACCATTCAGATTAGCGATAGAAATATAATAGACGCTGTATGCCCGTTTTGCAAAGAACCAAATCTTAGGGACGCTAACGAAGACGACGTTCTAGAATATTTCAGTAATCTGGACATTCAATTAAAGTCACTTTTGGATCCTCCCATTCACGAACTATTTCAAAGAAAGTTAAGAGATCGTACTCTTATGCAAGATCCTAATTTCAAATGGTGCATTCAGGTAATCGATCGACTACAATTCTCTAACCGTTTGAAAAGGATATATATATATATACATACATATATATGTATCTAAAACATTATGAATATTTAATCAACTACAAATTGTCGTCTACCAGTGCTCGAGTGGCTTTTATGCGGACCCGGAACACAAGAGACTGATCTGTCCTGACTGCAGATCAATAACGTGCGCCTTTTGTCGTAAGCCTGTATGTATAAAAACGTCTACCAATGCAAAACACGTATGATTATAATAAGAACTTAACGTAACGACCAAACTCTCTCTCTCTCTCTCTCATTCACAGTGGGAGAAACAGCACGAGGGTATAACTTGCGAACAATTCGCAGCATGGAAAGATGAAAACGATCCGGACAATCAAGCGGCTGGTTTGGCAAAACATTTGGCCGATAATGGTATCGATTGTCCCAAGTGTAAATTCCGATATTCTTTATCCCGCGGAGGTAATGGCGAATTGACCTGAACGAAAAAAGAAAAAAACAAAAAAAAAAAAAGAAAGAAAATAAACATATTCGAAGGAATGATCGAAAAATTCAAACGTATAAAACATTTTACAGGTTGCATGCATTTTACCTGCAGTCAATGCAAATTTGAATTTTGTTGCGGCTGCGGCAAGGCCTTCCTTATGGGAGCCAAATGTACGATCAGTCCGTACTGCGCAAAATTAGGCCTTCACGCTCATCATCCGCGCAATTGTCTCTTCTATCTTCGCGACAAGGAACCCGGGCAATTGCAGCAATTGCTCAAAGAGAACGGCATAGAGTACGATACGGAAGGGCCGTTGGGCGAGAAGAAATGTAAAGTACAATTGCAAAAGGAAACGCCGGCGGGTGTTGTCGATGCGATTTGTAATTCGGACGTCGTCGAGGGACAAGCTGGTTTGTGCAGGTTAACAAATTTGTTTTTAACGTTGATCCTTATAACGATCGATATTATTCCCGATACTAACTAAATCGTCAAGTAACAACGCTTTACGAGTTAATCGTAAAGAAACGATTGGCGAGGGTAAGTTCAAACGACGAGAAAGAATAGATTATCTCGATCGCGTAGAATCGAAAAGGATCCTAAAAATGGTTCCTCGATTAAATATTAGAGTCCGTCCTGAAATGCTGCTGCTGCTGATGCTGCTGTTAACACGTTATCCCGTGTATTCAGGATTCATTACGTCGAGTATCTTGTTCGAAGGATACGTTCTACGCAGTTGGAACCTCTTCCGTTGTTGAATATAGACGATCTCGAGACTTGCGTTAAACGAAGCGGCATAAAGCTACCTCCTAATTGGTACGGGCGTGACCCAGAGCACTACAGGAAAGATCTGACGGAGGTAAAAAAACGTAAAGCTGTACGGGATACGACTAACATCTGGGTACTTTTCCCCCGCAGGCAGCACTACATTGAATACTTGGCGGGCCTGGTACTCAAAAGCAAGCTGGACCCTGTGGCCATCTTTGACTTGAACGACGCCAAGCAAGAGTTGCGCCGACGGGGAAAAGTTCCCCCTGCGAAGGACCAGGAAATGTCCGAGCGGGATTATCTCCAGGCGTGTATTCAGGTGACTAACACGATTCCTATCCTTCCTCTTTCATTTTAATCCTTCCGTCGAAATAATCTGTTACAAGAAAAAGGAAAAAAGAGAGAGAGAGAGAGAGAGAGAGAGAATAAACAATATAATTTTTATAATACACTAAACGAACTAACTTTTACTCGTTAAGGTAGGCTTTTAACCCTTTGAAAATTAATTACTCGCATTACATAACCATCGTACACTTTACATTTATTTACAATAATCTTACGTATTAAAGTTGTCCATATCAAATGGATGTATATTACTATTTTACAGATTGTACAAAAGGAAATTCCACTGGAATAATAGGAAATAAACACGTGAGAAACCTTCAAGATTCTATTAAAAAGAAAAAAAGAAAAAAAAAAATTTTTAAGTTCCACGTATATTAATGCGGTACTTATTTTATTTTATCAGTACCCATAGTATGTAGGAAGCAATGCAAAAGCTCAATAAAATTACTATGTAGGCATAAGCCGTCGTTTGGTACAATAGGACGGTACAATTTTTGTTTTATACGAGCTCTTTTAGAAAATTTGTTAAACTCCTCCTATTAGGTGGTTGCATATTTTGATTTACAATATCCTTCATTTTACTTATATTTAATTTCTTTATCTTTGGCTTATTTAAATTCTTAGTATTAGACCGACTCGTGTTACTCTTTGAAGGAACTTCCTTAATTTCGTTTGACCGTAATTCTGAAACTATGTTACCAGAAATATTTAATCCAACCGTTTTGTCTTTTCTCTTTTTCTTCTTTTTTTTCTCTAGAACTTTAGGTCTCTCCGACTTACTGTCGGAGGTTTCAATTTTCCTCTTTGGTTTATTCATTTGTATCTCTGTCCGATGTAAACAAACGGAACATTTTATCGAGAGTTTATTCATTTCCTTCTTTTTACATTTTTTTATTAATTTAGCACGAACCTTAGACACCTTGTACCCTTCGGTATTCGTTTTAATCATCTTACCAACAGAATTGGAAATCTTTCTACCAGGTAATATTCTTACTTGATGATTTATAGTGGCCCATAGCGATCCGCAATAAGAACACATTACTGTAGGTCCAAAACATTTTTTTGGTAACTCGACCTCGTTAGCTGCATTTCTACAACGTTCTCTGAAAGTACTCAATCGAGTTAATTTGACTCTAACCTTTAATTGTAAAAAAAAAAAGAGAGAGAGAGAGGGAGAGAGAGAACCGAAGATACATTCGTACTTACATATAAAAGTTTTGTAATCTGTTTGCTTCTGGACATTGCAACTTCGTCAAATATTGAGTTACATTCCACAAGTGTTCGACCTTTTCCATGATCTCGTTGTCACGGATTCAATTAAAATCGCAATATTTAACGAATTAAATGATCCTATCATTAATGCGAACAAATTATTGAAATGTGTGAAAATTTATGGTATAACGCATAACCGAACGTATAAACATGTAGCTCTCGTAGTACTTACAGGAGAATATTATAACCTCAAACACGTGTTAGAACAGTGCGGCCAACAATGATATAATTAATGTTACGTATAAACATGACTACGAAAGAATCCACCAGATGGCGTTAAAATTTCGCCCGCGAAATTTTGAAGGGTTACAAAACAGAAAAGAAAACGTTATTACTTTTGTTATTATATATCTCTGTTAATTTTATAAATGAAAATTATAATAGTAACGATTTTTAAACTGTAAAAAAATACATGTATCAAATTCATGTATACTCGTAAATCATTATATAGACTGTAAAAATGCAATAGAAATTTTTTTCTCAATTTACATAGAAAATATATACGTATGAAGTAAAACGTGATTTTCTCGTTTGTCAATTGATAGTAACGTTAGATTTACCTTGAATTTTACTATTTAATATTATGCACCGACTAGGTAATTTATATTTTTTTACAACGGTAACGTTAATGAACGAAACGTTTTACTTCATAGGATTGATTTTGAAATTTGTTTGCATAAAAATCTATAAATGTATATATATATCTATCTATATATATGAACACATCTCATGTGACCACAATGCCAATTCAATATTATGACCATTCATCGTAAAACAAAATTATAAAATTATAACTTCAAAATGTCTTGTACCGCTAAGGTGATCTTACGGGCGCTAATGCCATAGTTATCGATTAATACATTAGGAGGACCGGATCTTGGTACTTCAGGTACGGCAAGTTTTTTAACAATAATATTTCGTTCCAAAGATACGGCAGAGATTACGGCTTCACCTAAACCACCTTCGGGGTAATGATCCTCGACGGTTATGATTTTACCCCCGGTCTCCTTGGCATTCTTTATTATCGTTTGCCCATCAAGAGGTTTGATGGTAAACGGATCGATCACGCGAATATTTATGCCGGCCTTCGTTAACTCGTCGGCTGCTTTAAGCGCCTCGTGCAAAGTTACTCCGGCACCTATAACAAGAACTTGATCCTTCGCGGTGGACCTCAATACTTTAGCTTTACCGGCGGCAAATGTTTCCTCGTTTTTATATACAACCGACGTCGCTGGACGCGAGGTACGAATAAAACAAATGCCCTTCGTATTCGCGGCCAATTCTATGGCACGTTCGGTAGATACGGCATCGCACGGATAAAATACCGTTGATCCAGGTATCGTCCGGAACATAGCGATATCCTCCAAACCCATTTGTGAAGGTCCGTCCTCACCGATCGACACACCACAGTGTGAACCAACGAAATTTACGTTCGATTGAGAAATTGCTCCCATACGAATCTATACGATTTAAAACGAACCAACGTTAATTCATTACGTTTCTCATAATAATAATAATAATAATAGTAATGATAAAATATAATTTTTACCTGATCGAAGGCACGCGTGAAGAACGTAGCGAACGCTGAGACAAAAGCAACGGCTCGATCCCTACAAGCGGTACCGATGGCAACACCGACGATATTTTGTTCGGCAATGAAACCTTCGATAAATCGAGCCGGATCGACGGTCATTATTTTCTCGGCAAAAGTCGAATTCTTAGTGTCGCCATCCAATGCTATCACGCGTGGATTGTTCTTTGCTAGCTGACGAAGAAGAAGAAGAAGAAGAAGAAGAAGAAGAAAATAAAAATAAAAATAAAAAGAAAAAAGAAACAACAACCAGAAGTAAACTTTAGAACCCGCGTGTAATTAACCTCTGATATAAATAGACTGATATAAAAATAGACAAACCTTGGCGAGAGCAGTGCCATAAGCTAATCTAGTGGCTACTTGTTCTCCGAGTTTATAATTTGGAGGCGAGGCCAATTTGATGTTACTAATGTCTACTACCGGGGCATCATCGACCAATGGTTTCTGAGGATGTAATCCCAATGGACCAGGATTCTTTAAAAGTGCGCTCAAATGCTATAAAAATAATGGTAAACATTTAATTAACATATACAAACGATTATCAACAGATACATCGATTGATTATAACGTTCGCGATAATTATTATATCGTACCTGAATTGTTTCATTCGCTTTAGTTCCAAGAGGCTTTCCGTGCCAATTCTCTAAGTCTTCTATATTCGGAAAACTTTTACCTTTGAATGTTTTAGCCAAAACGGCAGTCGGGCGACCCTTCGTATTTTGTGCCTCGTGGAATGCCTACGTCGAATAAATGAATAAATTTAAATATTAAAATTGTTAATTATGAATTCTCAGGCACATAATACACACACGCACACAGATGCGCATGTATAGTAAATTAATATATATGTTGTAATACCTTAGCAAGTTCTTCGACGTCATGACCATCGACAACTAACGCGTTAAAACCAAAAGCTTCAAGCCTTTTACGATAAACTTCCATATTATGTTGAAGAGAAGTAGGTTCACTTTGTCCCAAACGATTGATATCAAATATAGCGCACAAATTGTCTAGCTTATAATAAGACGAAAAATGCAATGCTTCCCAGATAGAGCCCTCTGCAGCTTCACCGTCGCCGATTAGACAATATACTCTAAAAAATGAATTAAAATCGTAAACTTTTGTTAAAGAGTAGTAGGTAAAAAAAAAATAATTTTTATTTTATTTTACCATACCGGTAGCTAGCCTTATCAAAGTTCTTTCCCACGTAGGCCATGCCTGCAGCTACTGAGAGACCTTGACCTAAGGAACCCGTTCCTACGTCTATGAAACTAAGCCTTGGGGTGGGATGGCCTTCTAAATCGTTGTCGAACTTTCGTAAATTCAATAACTCACTGGTAGGAAATAGACCGGCTTCTGCCCAAGCTACGTAATAAAGAAAATATATTTTATAACATCACATTTAAGCGTCCATTAATAGTATCCTTTTCATCCTGTATAATATTTTACCTGCGTAAAGAATAGGCGCAGCATGGCCTTTGCTAAGTATAAATCTGTCGCTACTTGGATCACGTGGGGCCGATACTTTGTAATGCATTGTATGGAAGAAGAGAACTGACATAATTTCTGCCATTGAGGAACATGATGTAGGATGTCTATAATAACGGTATATCAAAAATATATTATTTGCTTGATTATTCTCTTCCAAAAAAAGAAAGAAAACAAAAATAAAAAAAAGAGAGAAAGAGAAAGAGTATATAGATAAGAAATATTTAGAAATATAGAAACTATTCCCAAATCCTGATGTCAAGATCATACTTGTATTTATAATCACAAGTTCTTATCGGGGTCAAAGTGCCACTTATATCAATCGCGTGATGTATCAGGTCAAATAAAGGACATTAATTAGAAGGATAAAAATTCATATTAGTGTACCTAATTAATTAATAGTAATAATTTAATTTTTTAATTTAACGAATTTATAATAAGTAACGTGTTCGATCGTACGTAAAGTTATCGTTTTAAGCGCGACAAATGTGAGGTTACGTACAACTTCGGATGAAAAAAAAAAAAATGGAAAAAAACGAATGAAGAAAAAGTACATATATATATATATTGCAAATAAATCAATGTCGTATGATTTATTACACGTGTAATTATATTAAAGCCTTTAGTTCTCTTTTTTATATAGTGATTATCGTGTTTAATAAAGGCGTGTAAAGAAATACGGCATACATATAACAAGATATCGTCTGTTCGTGCTAACCAATTATTGTTTAAACAAGTATTACGTATAACAAGAAATATAATAGTTGAACAAATAGAAGCATTCCAAGAGCCATATACGTCTAGTGAAAGGTAAATTCAAATACATGATGAAAGAGACGATTGTCGTTTTTTCTTCTCAAACGTATAATAATTCCAAGTGAACGTAATCTACTATGAAACATACTATGAGAATTAAAGGAAAATAGAAAATCATATATGTTTATCGGTATTTATTAAGAAAATAGCCTCTCATTGAATCGCTACAAAATGCGCGCGCGCGAAAAGAATAAAAAAAAAAAGAAAGAGAAAGAATGTAATTTCTTTTTCTTTTTTAAAGAAAAGAAAAAAAATATGAAATATAATAATTACAATGAAAAAGAAAAAAAACAAACCCGCTTTTCGATGACTCGGTAGCTCTTATGCTGTGCAAACGTAGTCTATTTGCTAAGTCTTGTAACTTGGTTACCTCCGTGGAAGATACCATCTTTAATTTGAAGCGTTGAAATTTAAACGAACGTATTCTACGAGAAGTACTCGATGACTAAAAGCCGGTAAGAGATTCTCCAAGAGGTTACATGGTTGCGAATTGTAAATTTTTCCCTCCCTCCCTCTCCCCACCACCACTTGACTTCCTTGCCACTGATTATATTATACGCTTACACGAAACGATCGCGGAACATCCGGTTATCGAATCATACGTATGTACCATTACAACATTTCGCGCGATTTACCTTCTACATGTGTATCGATTATTTGTAATTATTATTATCTTTTTTTTCCTTCGCGATATATCATAATCGTACGTAATCGCGCCCGCACGCAACGATTTATATCAACATTTTTTACCGATCGATTCGATACTTAAAGAGAAATAAATAACGCTCGGTCATCCTTTCGATCTATTGGAAAATTTTTATTCGAATTATTAAAATTACATCGTAAAGCGTTTCTTTTTTTCAGATTTTAATTTCTAACCTCTTCGCAACCGGTCAAGAACACAACGTCGCGATTACTTTGTTACCATCGTTCTCTTCGGTTTTGCTGTCATTCCAATTGGTAAAAAAAGAAAGAAGGAAAGAAAATCAAAATTACGAAGCAGAATCACATAATTCATATTTTCCGTCGAGTTCATTAAGAAAAAAAAAAAAAAAAAGAAAAAGAAATGTGAAACTCCATTCTTACGTGGCGTACTTCGAATTACTTCCTCCATTTCAAATAACTTCGTTCGATCTTTAATTTATCTCATTTTCGTCGTAATTACATTCGAAGTATATAACACGTGGATCTTTTTCCATTTTCTAAACTATAAACCGCGTATTATGTTTATATATTCCCATAGTGTAACGACAAGTATACCACCAACAACGACTTGTGCAATATATCTATATATATATTACATAACACACAATCACACACAGATACACGTGGAAGTGCAATTTCATTGTTACAAAGCGTTTTTTCTTTTTTGTAAATCGAAAGGCATAATAAACTCGGACAAAAATAAAATTTCATGATAAGAAAACTTCAAAACATCATCGATCGGTAACGTTAATCGGAATAGTAATTATTTTTGTCGATAAATGACCCATGATGTCACTGTTTTAAGGTTGGCGGTAAAAGAGAAATACACGTGATCCGAAGGTTTCTTAACGCGCGATATTGAAAGGATTTAAGAGTACGCGTAAAGAAAAAAAGAACGTTACATACGTTCGAATAATGACGTAATAATCACGAATATCGGAGAGAAAAAAAATTCATAAGCATTGCGAGGGTTTAAAAGGACTACTTTTTGATCAGCAGAGAATGGTCGCGCGTCGTTACGAACGTTACGACAAATAATCAACGACGTTTGTTACGATCGAATAAAAAATTAAATATTTTTATATATTAAAGAAAGATTCGTAGAGAAGAAAAAATTGTCCATCGTAAGATAAATTTTCAATGATGTGATAAAAATGAAAGAGAAGGGGAAGAGAGTGAGAGAGAAAGAGAAAAGGAAAGATAATAATAATGCCGGTAATACGCGAAAGTTGTACGAAGAGATTCAATATTACGAGAAAATCAAATCATTCGTAATCTCTTAACCAATATTAGAATTTATATCTGATCGGACGATATCTGTTAATGTGGCAGTAAATTCGCTTATCATGCATATCATCGTACGATTTCAAAGATGGATGCGCAAACAGTCTCTCTCTCTCTCTCTCTCCCTCTCTATCCCTATCTAGCTCTATCTATTTCTCTTTCTCTCTCTCTCTCTCTCTCTCTCGCTTAGTCTCATATTCCACCGCGATGTACTTTGTCATTCCCGACGTCCGCCACTTTTAATTTCAATTTCAATTCTTGTAAGAACCCTGAAGGTCGTTTCAAACGGCGTTTTATAAGTTACGAGAGAGGCGTAATTGGTTTGTAACGTTTTTACGACGACGCGAATTTATAAAATTATCCCGTAGATCGTGAATCCTTAAGCGACGAACGATATTTAAAAAGGTTAAATATTAATCGTTGAATTATCGCCGATAATTTCGACGTTAGGATTTTACCCAAACGCGGGAATGAGCAAAGGGGGGCGAGGGAGGGGATTAACGAATTAGTAAAAAAAGAAGTCTTACCCGGACTTGCTGGCTTGCGTGGCCTCGATCGAACGAATCCTCAATTTATTGGCAATGTCTTTTAGTTCCTGAATTATCTTTGATTCTGGTTTGTGATAGCTCGCCATTTTTTTTATTAAATCCTTTTTTTATATTACTCGATATAATGAGTTAGACTTTATTTCGTTAATTAAATTCGGCGGGAAGAAGGAGGCGAAGGACGAACGATATCGGTTTAAAGGAAGAAGAAACTCGAGCATGCAACAAGTAGAGACCGCGCGAACACGAGGATTGTATGCACGGTTTAAAACCGATGAACAAGGAGAAAAGAATCCGAACCTCCAACTCAAATCGCGGCGTTCGTAGCGATGCATACGAACATTTTTATTTTGCATTTTGATACGCCAACAGATGGCGCCGCCTGCGCTGTAAGTAAAAGAGAGAGAGGGAGGGGAGAGAGAGAGAGAGACACATTAAGGTGACCTCAAGGCGAATTAACATGAACGTGTGTGTATCGAATGACCAAAAACGGTTCGTTATTTTTTTTTGTTTTTTTTGCATATATATATATATATATATATATATATATATAATATAGTTTATTGAGGAAGCTTATCGAGAATGGAAATAAAGGAAAGAATGCCCGTGTTATTATTTTTTTTTCTTTTTCTTTTTCGTCCACAGATCGCACATCTTGACATTTCCTTCGTAAACTCGTATGTTATATTTTTAAAATACGAAACCACGTGTTGCGTTAGTTTTCTCATATCGCGAACGTCTATTTTCTGTCTACGACGTGTTACCTATTCTTCTTCTTCTTCTCATCTTTTTTTTTTAACTCTTTAATCGTCGAATACGCACGCGAGAGAAAAATTATTAAAGACGGATTAAAAAGAAGATGAGGTTACAAAAAAAAAAAAGAAAAAGAAAAGAAAAAAAAGGATGATAGAATAAGAGATACGCCGTTACGATAAACAACGTTATTTCGTAAGAATTCGATCCGACGACGACGACCTTACATGATTTGCGAGAGGAAAAGTTTTTTTAGATTTCTTCGGGGGTAGGGTAAGGTAGGGTAGAGAAAGAAAGAGAGAGAGAGAGAGAGACAGAGAAAAAGAGAGGGATAATATACCGCCTCGTTGAGTTATAAAATAATATCGATGAATATGCGTGTGCTAGTTTTATAGTATAGAATCCGAGGGCTGAAATGGTATTGCCGAAGGGTAAAGAAATTTTCGTCCGATAAATCCAAGCGGACGGACGCACGTTCTAGCGCATTCTGCGCCTGTCAAGCAAGCAGTCGCCAGCAGTCGGCAGCAGTCACCACGAATGGTTGACCCGTGCAGTTGACTCCGCTGGTTGACCGATCCGCGTGCGGTATATTAACTCGCGCTTATTCTCCTACGTCGTTCTTTAAAACGTTTGTTCTTACCTTCGTTTTTCTTTTATTGTATTCTTTCTCTCTCTCTCTCTTCTCCTCTCTCTCCTCTCTCTCTCTCTCTCTTTCTTTCTCTCTCTCTCTCTCTCTCTCTCTCTCTCTCTCTCTCGCTCTGTACGTACGTACGTACGTACGTTCGTTCGTTCGTTCGTTCGTTCGTTCGTTCGTTCGTCAGGTCGATCGTGTAAAGGAAGGTTTATTTATCTTGTACTGTAATGAGGTGATGATAAGTAATCGTGAATGGGCGGTTAGGCTTCGCATCGGTCAGGTGAGAGACAACAGACAGGTGGATGGATTGAGGAAAATCGCCAGTACAAAATACAATCTAGGGTAAGGGAGTAGCAACCTCTTGGGGCCAGGGCCAGTCACGTGACCCCTTATGTTTACCAAAATGGTGAACGTTCGCCGTTCGGAACGTACAACGTTGTTTTATCGAGCTTCCCTCTCGTACAACAATGAGATCGACCGTGTATACACGGGAATTCGTGTGATACCTTTTCGTTTTCAAGTCTATCCTCGTGTCTGCCATTAAATTTAACCTATCGACCGTATCGATATATTTTTGTTGCCTTCTGCGCGCTTGGGGGTTTTTTTTTTGCTTTTTAAGCTTACAGGGAGTCGTGAGCGAAAGTTTGAAAGTGGACAGAAGACAAAACTCATTGCTTTCCGTGTATCGTAGAAATAACCTGTCGTTCCTATCCTGAAAATGATATTAATTGTTAACGGCGATGACGACGTTCTTCGACACGGTAAAAATGACCATCTTATTTATTTTGCCATTGAGAATGTTTTCACTTTCGACCGTGTGCATTGACATTTTCCTTTTCTTTTTCTTTTTTTTTTTTCTTAGTTTTTCATTGTCCACAAGTATATTATATAATTCTTAACTGGCAGAAATGTATAACTTAATTGCGCTCATTACCGGTTTTCTTCTTATCTTTTTAATTTTTCCTTTTTTTTTTTATATATGTATACATATATATGTATGTGTAGCGAAAGAAATGATTTATTTTCGTTGTCTTCTATAGGTGATGACTGAAATTTTAAATGGCCTAACTCTATTTGCCAATAATAATGTTTAATGTGACTTGCGATAGGTAAGCCTTGTTTTTTTTTTTCGATCTAGTTTCTTTGAGACAGGCGAAAGAAATTATGTCGCTTTTTTTTTTAATTAATTCATAATTTCATCTACAGATGATCTCTGATATAGGTTAGTGCAAATGGAAAGTACATTAAAGGACGTCTAAATGACACAAAGTGTCTTAGCATAGCGCTGTGTGCTACGGCCAAGCATCTTTAAAGATGGCCTCGTATCAAGTTGACTATCAGTGGTTAGTTCTACTTTGGTGCAAGTAGATAAAGCTTAAAAACTTTATTTTCTTGATTTGTACATTTCGATAATATATTTTTTAGGGCTTACTCTATAATGGATTCATCCAGGATATCCACTTTCCTAATTTCAATTCTACTGATAGTCTACGGGAGTTTCCGATCCTTAAATATGGAACAGGAAGCAAGGGAAAGAGAAAGAGAAAGGGAACGTAATGGAATATCAAGTAATAGTGGTACTGCAAGCACAGGTTGTATTAACGGAGGAAGAATCCAGACCTTAGATACAATGCATGCTCTCTGTCTACCTCTTGGTGCTTCCATTTCTCTACTCGTCATGTTTTTCTTTTTCGATAGCATGCAAATGCTCTTAGCAATATGTACAGCCAGTAAGTTTATGAATAGTTATCTCAAAAGAAGTTTATTATACGTCGATGGAGCGATAATGCAAAAAATATACTATTTATATTTACAGTCATAGCTACAGTTGCTTTGGCATTCCTTCTACTACCCATGTGTCAATATATAATTAGACCCTGCACGGATGGAAACAAAATATCCTTTGGCATTTGTGGAAGATTTACAGGAGCAGAATTACTTTCATTTTCACTCAGTGTGAGCATAGTATGTATATGGGTACTGACAGGACATTGGTTACTCATGGATGCAATGGGCATGGGCCTTTGTGTAGCCTTCATTGCGTTTGTTCGATTACCAAGTTTAAAAGTATCTACTTTGCTATTAACTGGACTTTTGATTTATGATGTTTTCTGGGTCTTCTTTTCATCTTATATATTTAGTACAAACGTAATGGTTAAGGTGAGTCATATATTATTCTTTCATCTTAATAATCGAATTTGCATGATTTTTACATAGTCGGAGAAGTAAAGATTTCTCTGTCAAATAGTATAAACTTTCCAAATGTCTTTCAAAGGGATATAATTTTAGATATTACTTTTCATAGGTAGCAACTAGACCTGCTGATAATCCAGTAAGTCTTGTCGCCAAAAGATTGCACTTAGGTGGTGTAGCTAGGGAGGCTCCAAAGCTTCCTCTACCAGGAAAGCTGATGTTTCCTTCGATGCATCAAGCAGGACATTTTTCAATGCTAGGTCTTGGCGATATCGTTATGCCAGGTCTTTTACTCTGCTTTGTGTTGAGATATGATGCATACAAAAAGAGTCAGCTCTTGCCTGGTGGTTGCGAAACAGGAGTTCCACCACCGCGACACTTCAACCGTATTAGTTATTTTCATTGCTCCTTAATTGGCTATTTTCTTGGTTTACTCACTGCTACTGTAAGCTCTGAGGTGTTCAAAGCTGCACAGCCTGCCTTATTGTATCTTGTGCCCTTTACCCTTCTACCACTACTGACAATGGCTTATTTAAAGGTACATTTCAAGCACATAATTTGTTTCGATGTTTTACCGCAAAATATAAGTTCGCATATTATACATACATATATATATACACACATATACATATACATATACATATATATATATATATATATATACACGTACATATACTTCAGAGGTCAATCATAATGTTTTAGGGGGATTTGCGTCGGATGTGGAGTGAACCATTCATATCTCAACAACCTTCTGTATATATGGAAGTTTGACAAGAGTCATAACTCTTGAGAAATTATAACACAAGATTCATTGTCATTTAAAATTTTTAGTTCTGGTCTTTGTCAGTATCTCTTTAAGTAAGTAAGATTTTCCATACATGACACATTCACAGTTTTTTAATATCATTGATTCATAAATAAAAAGCTAATACATGTTCGAATATTAACCAGGACATTATATAGTGCACCTAAGAATTTCTCTTATAGAATTAATTTTCATGAACAAAGTAACGTTAAGAGTGGAGTACCGTTTATGCACAAGTTGTTATTTTTTCTCTTCTTTTCTTTCTTTTTTTATACATATTTTTTTATACATTAAAATAAGAAAGAAATAATTTTTCTTTACTTTTTTTTTTTCAACGTATTTCCGAAATACCAATCAATACTCGTATTTTGTCAGCATTCTTTACATATATCTTAAAATGTTGGTGTCAAGTATGAGTAGAGTATGTGTGGTAGATAATTGAGAGTAAATAATAAGTATTCTAAAACTTATTAGATACACTAAACTATATAAATATTATTATTTGGATGAACAAATTCTACTTGCTTTCTGCTGTTTCAAGTTCATTATTATTATTACTATTATTATTATTATTATCGTCATTATTATTATTACTATTACTATTATTATTATTATTTCTTTTCTATTTTTACGAGAATGTATGTGCAAATTGAAAACATTGAAGTAGTTGATCTGGATATAAATGAAAAATACTTAATAGTCGCTCCACTCTATATTGATGCTTCAGCAGCAGAAGATTGCATAAAATATGTTTTATTTATTATTATTTACGGAGCATCAGATGATTTGTACGTAACACCGAATTATAATTAAACTAATATACATTCGTTTGAAAATTTTAACTCGAAATTCAGTGAATATGTATGAGTAGGTTGTGACTTTCTTTGAAATTAGGTTAGTATAGGAAAAAGCAATGTTTATGTAAATATATCATTTTCATAATTTAAAAAAAAAACTCAGAATTCCAGTTCGCTTTGGCATTGTGAATAAGCTTAACTTTATAGAATTTTCTTACTTGTTCGGTGAACAATAAAATTGAAAATATTATTGAATTGCAATATAATCAGTGTGAAAATAACATGATTAAAAACGAACTGTATATTTGGGTTTTTATTCCGAAGAAGTATACCCAATTTTAAAGAAAAAAATTAATTCTTTGAATAGCTTCCTAAGCACTTGCTATGGATAGGATACTTGAAAGACTTTATATGTTTATTTAAAGACAAGACTGAAAATAATGTGTATAAAAATCAATTTATCGAGAGATTTTTCAAGAACAAATTTTCTTTAACTTTTGCCTGCATCAATTTATAACATAGTAGGTTGACATAATATAATATTACATAATATTACATTAATGCAGTATAATACAATATAGTATAAAATAGTATAATATAATACACAGTATGCTATGACACAGTATAATAAACAGATAAAATTATTCGCGATTTCATACAGATTAAATAATCAGTGTTTATCAATTGAACTTACATTACGCAAAACAAATGTATATGAAATAACGACTCATCTTATATTTCTTTAAAGCATATATATATATATATATTATGTTATTACATTGTAACAAATGTTGAGAGAGAAAGGTTTATTTGTATATCATGATTCTAGAGTATAATTTTATGTTCTCAAAATAAGCATACTTTTGCCAAGATTGTTAAGATGCGTTTAGATCAATCGCCCTAATATACATGGTAATCGTGCAGGTCTGCAAAAACAGTTGCGAATGTTGCAAACCCTTTTAACGTAGGTTATTATTCGCGCACTTGCGTACGATATATCTGCAATATTGATAATTATATCGAGCGGTTCGGCACGCTTTCTTCTGAGCGCACCTTCATATTTTTTAACAGTACTTCCTTATGTTCGTAAAAAGTAACAGTGGCAGTAAGTGATAAATTATTTTGTACAGTAGTAGCAACATAAACCAAAAAGTATTTGATTTTCTTCCTCATATGCTGATTTACATATGTGGTTTTAAAGTAAAAAGAAAAGAAAAAAAAGGAAAAAAAAAAAAAGAAAAAAAAAACGAAAAATACAATGCGCGTTATTTGTTATTATGCAAACGACATAATTAGAACAAAAAAAAAAAAAAAAAGAAAAAATAAGAAAAAAAAAACGTTTCAAATAGCATTGTGCAAATAAAAGCATTGAAAATATGTCAAGATTTATCGTGAAGATTTAATTTCAGTATCATGCTGAATATGTATGTATTAGAATTAAATTACTCCCATTCTCAATCTGCTTCTTTGATGGTGTTCTTAGCGATAGATCCAAAGTGTCTAGTTGTGAAAATATTTTAAATTAAATACACTTTTTGGTACATAAATTATTTAATTTTTGCGTAATACTATCCGATACTTCCCATTTTTCTGTTTATCTACCTGTCCATAGCACAAACAAGTTTTCCTTTTATCATAATACATCATTGTTCGTTATCGAAGTACATTGTCCTCAGTCGGATCGCGTTCCCGATAGATAATAATTTATTTCCCCTCTACGAGTATTTATCGAACTTGATTTTTTGATACTGTATATCGATAATACTTAAGTGTAATATGATAAAAAAAAAGAAAGAAAGAAAAAAAGAAAAAAAGAAATGGAAAAGAAAATATAAGATAAAATATCTATACACATATATATGTGTGATAAGTTTTAGATTAATCGTTCAGTTGTATATATAATTAACCTAAGAATATTTAAATTTACATCACGAATATCTTCCCCATTCTCGAAAGTAAGATCTTATCTCTGAAGATATGTATTGGAGCATATTTTTAGATTAAATTAAGTACCATTTAAAATATATCGAGCTATCAGATATACATACATACATAAACAAACAAACACACACACACACACACACACATATAATATATATATATATATATATATATATATATATATATATATATATTAATGAAAACGTTTCCTGCAATTATAGATAGAAATCTCATGAAATTTCTTTCTCGAGAATATGCATTTATATAACAGTATTTATATTTCATTGTTCTCATCCTGATATTAATTTCATTCATAAATATGTTATTTCGTATAAAAGAGGAAGGAAGAGAAATCTATAATAATATAAATTAATACGATTAGATCACAACTTAGTTTACTATAAACGTTAATGAAAAATGCGTTATGTGTAGTCGGACATTTAAATTATATGTAACGAACCTTAGTTTCGTAAAAGACAGCGATATAATTATTATTTACTATGGAACTTCGTGCAAAGTCTGAAATTTTATCGACAAGAAATACTGTTCGTTATGTAAATTTAAAAAGAAAGAAAAGCAAAGGCGCAAAATGATTCTTCGACCTTTTTAATCCAAAGGACAAACAAAAAATTAAAAAAAGAATGTGTATGTATGATAGGCAAAGAAAAAACAAATATCATGTTTAATGAAAAATTGAATCACGCATTAGGAATTAAATACCGTAAGATAATAATTAAAATATTAATTCAAAAATAAAAAAAAGAGGAAGAAGAAAAACAAAGAGAGAAGAAAGGAAAGGAAACAAATGAGCGCGCCTATTTGTCCCGTTGCAAATTTTAATTCCGACGTGTGTACATCGATGTACGTTTTTATATTATAACGATAGATAGCCATTTTCGTTTGTGGCTGTGTTTAATAAGTAATTTATTAAATGTTTATTAATGTTTATTAAACAGACTTATACGTGTATTTTCTTCACCACTACTATGCTTAGAAATGATCGTTCTCGTAGATGATATTATTAGATCCAATAGGAACATGTAACTTATTCTATCGAAAACTTGTATATATATTTCCTCTGCTTTGTGTGTTTGTGTGTGTATGTGTGTGTGTGAGAGTAAATATTTCGAAAAAGTTTCATTGTTTCAAAAAAATTTAATGAACTTGCCATTTACATTCGTTATACCGTAGTATGATTAATCGTTGCATTATCCAAATTTCTTTTTATACTCTCTAATTCTTTTATATCCGATATCGATGTTTCACACTTATAAACAACGAGAGAATGATAAAAATGTACGGCAAAGGCTACGAATACAATAAGTACTGGTATTACTATAATAGTACTGGCAGTAGCAGCGGTGAAGGAATAATCCCAAAATTTTACCCAACAAAGTATCGCTACTTCGACCAAAAATAAAAATAATCCTAAGACCGTAGAAAATGCCCAGGCCAATTCTATGAAGCCGCGCATTCTTTCGTGTGGTGATTCTGTAATGAGACGCGATATTTGTAATTTACTTATAGCCTCGACGTTCGGCAAAAGATATGTGCTTATCATTAAAGCGAAGATGTGCACCGATACTAATACCGTCGTGCAAACCGCAAACATAACAAACAGCCATTCCGGTACCGCAGTTGGATCATTTATTTGTAGTTCTACCATTGCGACCTGAAGCATAAAAAAAAATATATATATGTATATATATATATATATATATATACACAAATTTAGTACGATCAAGGTAAAACTGCTAAGGAGGACGCGCGATATCTTTTTATGGCATTTCACAGTGTCTTTAGACTTTTTATCAATCCCCGGTCTCTTAAATTTATAATTTCTTTTTACGATGTATGCGATACGATTACGGTGCGCGAGCGTCAATCTTTCTTTACGATGCCCCGGTAGGTAGAAGTTTAATAGCACGGCGCTATCTTTTCTGTTTTTTTTTCTTTTTTTTTTTTTTTCCTTTCAATTAGTCTATCGGAGAACGAAGAATTTTCAACGTGAAATAATTCTAGCTCAAAAATATATAGAAGAAAGCTGTGTTTGTCTTGCATAATCAGAGATCAAGCTTGAAGATCATACACGGAATTGTCGTTGATGTTGATTTAATGTTTTGCAGGAAACGTTGTGTAATCGCAGGTAGACTTTGTTCGTGGTAACACTTTTCAACGATTTCTATTTTCTATGATATAAGGTAAACGAATCGAATATCTATCATTGCGAGGGATTCACTGTGAGATCATCGTAGAGATGACAAATGAGAATGTTATGAAAGAACAGCCATATATCGCGGATGTTAGTGATATCCGTGTAAGATGCAAGCTCACCATTGCGAAACCGCTTAAAAGTTCGGACGTCGTCGCGGTTGCCTTTAGTTTTGCTCTGCTCATGTGCAATCTCCTCCAGGAGAGGCTTTGCGGTCCGTCATGTTCATTGATCGAAGGTGAGGTAGCGAGGGGCACGTTCGTTTGAGAATTATTTTGGGGTCCGTTGCAAGCGCAACAACACGCGTTGCACGGTTGCACACTACCTCCGGGTTGTGGCCCAATGTAATTGTTCGAATTTGACGGTAAATAAAGATGCGAGGGAGGAGTACTTAAAACGTTCGATCGCATGTCCAACGTGACATATTTGCTGGCTCGGTTCTTAGCCGACAGTATCAATTCGCTTTGCGTCGAGGATAAGGTGTTATTCTTCGTATTGTAAGGGGAAAAATTAGATTCGCTTATCTGATACTGATTGTGCTTTGGCAAATGCAACGCAGAAGTCGAACGTTGTTGTTGCTGCAGTCCGCCGTAAAAGGATTTATGTGATAGACCGTAAGAATGTCTCCAATTGGATTGAGTGATATCACTTTGGGTCGATTTGTTCGATTTACCACCTACTACGAGTTCGTCCGCGCAACTTTTCGCGCGCTTCCTCCCGTCTTCGAAATTATCGAGGCTCGCGCTTCTAGACTTGATCGATTCGATCGATCCCGAATTCTCCCGCGACATTACGCTATTTTCCTTTAACTTTGTACTCTCGCACATCGTTCATTCATTTCGTTACGCTATCTTTCTCACCGGAAGATATCAATTCGTGCAACTGAATTCGGCGCAATCCAGACGCGAACTGAGAGGATCTTTACGACTACCTCGAGCGACGACTACTAACAGACAGATCGCTGAAGTGCATACTACGTCACGATGTACCTCTGAATCATAACAATAGTATTAATCGTTTTCAAGCTATGTCGATCGCATAATAACCGAGTACGCCGATCCTCCTCCTCCTCCTCCTCCTCCTCCTCCTCCTTCTCCTCCTTCTCTTCCTCCTCCTATTCTTCCTTCTTCGCTCTCCTCCGTTCTTATCCTTTTATCCTCGGAAATAGAAAAAAAAATAGCCATCGACTACTCTCGTTCTGAATTCGATGAATTTTACGAGAACGTATGAGTACATAAGGAAATCCATCGGTGTTAAAATTTTTCGCGTCACTTTTTTTATATGATTCACTCAAATAGAGATAGAAAGAGAGAGAGAAAGAGAGAGAGAGAGAGAGAGAGAGAGAGAGAGAGAGAGAGAGAGAAAATAACGAAGGCAGTTTATATTCCAACCGAGCGTTTCTATCTACCCCGAAGTAAATAGCACGTGTTGATAAATACATGCCCGAAGAATATAACGCTTTATTATTTATGAAAGGAGAATTGCCTTGTCCGTAATTTATGTTACGAACGTTCGTACGTAATCGGTCAATTTCGTGCGATGGAAGAATACATCGTTTCTTAACGTCCATCATAAAGATAATAAAAACATGGACGATTTTCCAATAACTCCAAAATTTTCCATTGTTAGAAAAGATTACTTACATAAGCGTGTATATATATATATATATATATATATATATATATATGTGTGTGTGTGTGTGTATATATATTTTCTTTTTCTCCTCCCCAAAAGGAATTTTCGATGGAAATTCGAACTATGCAAATGTGTACGTAAAATGTAAATGCCAAAGGAAAGGTCTCGGATTTCCATATAACTCGCGTTCGTTGACCTTTAATAAAGCTGGCCGTGTGCAAACAGGTCTTTCCAGGTTAATTACAAGCCTGTAATTATCTTGTAATACTTAAAAATTCCATTTCCATGTTGTACCATTCGAGGCAAAATATTTATTCTCTCCTATCGACCGGTCAAAAAAAAAATTTCGATTGCCACGCACGATTGGAAAGAGAATTGCATGAGATTGAAGTAAAAATAAAAAAAATAAGAAAAAAAAAGAAAAAAAAAATATATATATATATATATAATTCACCGGTCGAATCATACGAGAATGTAGTAGCTTTTAGGTTGAACTTACAGTTCACAATTTATTTGTCTTTGTGAAATTTGTTAAACGTAATATTTGATTATTTGCTCGAATGCATTTTAGCACTTTCGAAATAGAAGCTTACTGCGCGTATGCATAACGTCATCGAGTCATGCAACACGATACACGAGAAGTCATTAATAATCGTTATACCTAAAAAAATTAATGATGATTAATGATATTGATATATATATATATATATATATATATATATATATATATATATATACTATATAAAAAGAAAATCTTTACGTAGAAAACAGAAGGAAACGAAACTTTATTCCTCGGATTAATATATTATTTGAGTTCGCTGTTTATTGGCGGGAATTTTTGTATTTGTAATCGAGAAAATATTTGTAAATTTAGGTTGGCAACACTGATCGGTATAATACGAGTCGAAACGCATTGTATGTATGTACTTACACACACATTACGTTTCACATACATATATATATATATATATATATATCGCTGCGCGTATATATACATACATAATGTATGCAAAGTAACGCAATATCGTCAAATTCATTTATTCCCCGAAAGTTTCGCGAAAAGTTTTTACGTTAACTGTGCGCATGCAAAGCGTTAAAGTAAATGAACGCGTCCATATCAAAAAGTATTTATTTAGAAGACGTCGTCGTAGAACAGAGAAGAACGAAAAACAAATCGCTATTAGTTGAACGATCTATCGAGAAAAGTGAAATTTATGTGTATATAGCGATGCAAGCGAAGGTTATACTAGGACAATAACAGAGGAGGGGAGACAAACGTTTAAGCGTCTTTCTATAAGTTTCCCCGCAATTGTATTTTCCTTTAAAGTTTAAAAAACGATACTTTTCTTGCAAAAAAACTTGGTTAAAAAAGGTTAGCGTCACTGAGGACGAAGTGGAAGATAAACTCGTGATTTCTTATCGTTATTCTTTATAATTTTTAACCTTCAAGATTATTTTTCAATAATAATCTTGATACAAGCTCTCATTTCGTATACACGTCACCGTTATAAAATTAAAAATTGGAATATAAAAGTTAACCTTTTTTCACTTTGTCGTTCCAAATGACAGTAAGTAATCTTATCGTATTTAAGTAAGCCTTTAAAATAACGAATTTGTTACATCGTTCGCAAATTATAGATCGAAATATCTTATTTCGAATTTATCTCGTTATAAATTAATGAATATTTGTAAGTTACGAATGAATGTTCCTTTTCTTTTTCTCCTATATATAATAGAATGCAATGGGAGGTACGCATCTACATACTCCGCCATCGATATTTCAACACATGATAATACAACAGGGTACTTCACAGCAAGTCGGTTCTTGGACGCAAATGCCTCAAGTATTACCTTTGTCTATACCTTGGAGCGTATCATCGGTACAACAATCTGAATTGATCAGATTTACGGGCGAACAAAATGTTACGCCTAACCTTCATCAGAAAAGAAAACTGGAGACCCCGGATTTACTTGACATGTAAATTTTCATTTTTGGTACCTCATGCTCTTATTCGAATAAAAGATCTTTCGTAAGCGTACCATAATGCAATTAATTTGTTGCTCCAACAGCAGGAAGACAAAGCAATTAATAACCGAAGAAAAAATGGCCGCGCACTTTCAAGATTTACATATCAGTTCAACTTACCATTCGCAAGATCCTGTACCATCTACGTCAACAGCAAATACTCCACTAGAAAAATCCAGTGCAGGAATGGATATGGAAACTGGTAATGTGGTCGATACTGACAATTTAAAAAGTCCAAGATTAATTCTATCAGACGAACTTAAACGAATACAGCAGGAATCCATTCTTCCATCGACGCTTTTGTCCAAATTGTAAATATACTATAATGTATTTAATATGAGATAATCATGTATTATCATTGATATATGAATGTATTGATACTAGAATAGTTGTAATTATTGTTTTTTAGGGAGAGGCCCTCCATGGCGTTAGTTCTTTGGGAACCACCTAGTAAACACCTTCGTATTTTACCTACAAGAGATACTCCAACGCCGGTTCCAAATGCATCGGATGACAATAATAATAACAATAACAATAATAATAGCGATGCTATACCTGATTTAAATCAAACAAGCTCATTCGAACCGATGGAATTATGAAAAACGTATTGAGATGTTTCTTACTTTTGAACAGACCGATGCATCAGAGCATATTTTTAGCTCTGTAAAAAATGTTTAATTAAGGTACATTGTTGAACTCGACTATACGCAATTAATTGCTCCTGTTTAAATATACAAAAGAGTGTATGTTTATACAATAAGATAGTTTGAGTTTCAACTACATCGTTGATTACTTATTGTGATAAAATTAGTGATGCAGTTACATGACTAGCATTATTTTTTTTATCTTTGTCTCTCTCTCTCTCTCTCTCGTTCTTTCTTATTATCTCATTTTCTACACACAATTTATAATTACATACATACACGCGCATATTATGGTTAAAAGTTCATATTTCATTAAAAAATTTTGCATAAATTTGTGAAATGGAAAAAATCGAATTATATATATGGTACAGTATATTTCATATCAGCAAACGTAGTAAACATATTTCTTTATACATAGTTCCTTTGAAAATAATTACCATTTGTTTGTTCCTTGCTTATTAATTAATTTCCATGCTTACAATTACATAAGATATAATAAAACCGAGTCGAATATAAGATAAATTACACAATAGAATTTCATGTTAGTCATTCATACATTATAGATATTCAGCTCTATCATATTTTAATTTTTTCTCTTAATTTCATTATATCTATCATATTATATAATCTTTTAATAGTAACCCTATGTGCAAATATTAGTGATAAAATAAATAAGTCGAAAAAAATTTGTGATCTTTTAACTAAAATTTGTTGACTCAATTTGCCATACAGGATAAATAAAAAGTATGTGTATGTGAGTGTGTGTAAATATATATATATATATAATACGTATTCTTAGTTATATAATATAATAATTATATTATATAATAAAAGTATAACAGCTAAAATTATATGAGGAAGTAAAATAATGTAATAGAATAAAAAGAATATATGAATTCATTTGCATCCGCAAGCGAAGTAATCTGCACATGATCGATCGTCACTCATAAAAATAAACTAATATTTAAACAATAGTACATTTGTTTAAACATAAAGACGAAAACGAGCGTCAGACAGAATTATTTTGATATAAAATTTGCAATACTTAGAAATCTTACCTCGAGCGGTAGTTGACCTTCCATAACATAAACATAAACGGCCCTTTACTTAACTTTGACAATAACCGAGTCATTCTTCTCTTGCACTCCGTCGCGTAAACATCGAAACTCTCACTTTCTAATCCCGGAAACTTATAAATTAATACTTCCGATAATTTTTCAATTATTTAAACGATCTCTAATGTTAGTGGTGTACAATAAACTAATATTTAAACAATAGTACATTTGTTTAAACATAAAGACGGAAACGAGCACGAGACTTAGAATTATTATAATATAAAATTTGCGATATTTAAAAATTTTACCTCGCGCGGTAGTTGAACTTCCATAATATAAACATAAACGGTCCTTTACTTGACTTTGATAATAACCGAGTCATTCTTCTCTTGCATTTCGTCGCGTAAACATCGAGACACTCTAAATCTAAACGCGAGAAATTAAATTTAATACTTTCGGTAATTCATTCATTATTTAATCAATCATTAATGTACACTGGTACATTTAACTAATAGTTAAGCAATAGTACATTCGTTTAACCATTTAAACGACTAACGTTCGCTAGAAACTTAAAATAATATCGGTTAATTTATTCAATACTTAAAAATTTTAGTCTGGGAGAGGGTCGGCCTTGCATAATACATACATAAACGGTCTTTCACTGACTTTGACAATAACCGAGTCAGTTTTACTTTGCACTCCGACTCGTTAACATCGTGACACTCTAAATCTAAACGCAAGAACTTAAATTTAATACTTCCGGCAATTCAGTAATTATTTGAACGATCATTAATGTACACCGGTACAATAAACTAATAATTAAACAATAGTACATTCCTTTAAATATTTAAACGGCTAAGGTTCGCGAGAAACTTAAAATAATATCGGTTAATTTATTCAATACTTTAAAATTTTAGTCTGGGAGAGGGTCAGCCTTGCATAATACGTACATAAACGGTCTTTCACTGACTTTGAAAATAACCGAGTCAGTTTTTCTTTGCACTCCGACTCGTTAACATCGTGACTCTCTAAATCTAAACGCGAGAACTTAAATTTAATACTGTCGGTAATTCATTAATTATTTAAACAATCATTAATGTACACGGGTACAATTAACTAATAATTAAACAATGGTACATTAGTTTAAACATTTAAACGGCTAAGGTTCGCGAGAAACTTAAAATAATATCGTTTAATTTATTCTATACTTTAAAATTTTAGTCTGTGATGGGGTTGGCCTTGCATAATACAACCATAAACGGTCTTTCACTGACTTTTACAATAACCGAGTCAGTTTTTCTTGCATTCCGACTCGTTAACATCGTGACTCTCTAAATCTAAACGCGAGAACTTAAATTTAATACTGTCGGTAATTCATTAATTATTTAAACAATCATTAATGTACACGGGTACAATTAACTAATAATTAAACAATAGTACATTCGTTTAAACATTATAATAATTAAAACTCGCGAGAAACTTAAAATAATATCGATTAAATATTTCAATACTTAATAATTTGTTTTTGCGGTAGATAGCCTTGCATTATATAAACATAAACGGTCTTTCACTGACTTTTACAATAACCGAGTCAGTTTTTCTTTGCACTCCGACTCGTTAACATCGTGACTCTCTAAATCTAAACGCGAGAACTTAAATTTAATACTGTCGGTAATTCATTAATTATTTAAACAATCATTAATGTACACTGCTTCAAGTAACTAATAATTAAACAATAGTACATTCGTTTAAATATTTAAACGGCTAAGGTTCGCGAGACACTTAAAATACTATCGGTTAATTTATTCTATACTTTAAAATTTTAGTCTGTGATGGGGTTGGCCTTGCATAATACAAATATAAACGGTCTTTCACTGACTTTGACAATAACCGAGTCAGTTTTTCTTTGCACTCCGACTCGTTAACATCGTGACTCTCCAAATCTAAACGCGAGAACTTAAATATAATACTTTCGGTAATTCATTAATTATTTAAACAATCATTAATGTACACGGGTACAATTAACTAATAATTAAACAATAGTACATTCGTTTAAATATTTAAACGGCTAAGGTTCGCGAGACACTTAAAATACTATCGGTTAATTTATTCTATACTTTAAAATTTTAGTCTGTGTTGGGGTTGGCCTTGCATAATACAAACATAAACGGTCTTTCACTGACTTTTACAATAACCGAGTCAGTTTTTCTTTGCACTCCGACTCGTTAACATCGTGAATCTCCAAATCTAAACGCGAGAACTTAAATATAATACTTTCGGTAATTCATTAATTATTTAAACAATCATTAAAGTACACGGGTACAATTAACTAATAATTAAACAATGGTACATTAGTTTAAACATTTAAACGGCTAGGGTTCGCGAGAAACTTAAAATAATATCGTTTAATTTATTCTATACTTTAAAATTTTAGTCTGTGATGGGGTTGGCCTTGCATAATACAAATATAAACGGTCTTTCACTGACTTTGACAATAACCGAGTCAGTTTTTCTTTGCACTCCGACTCGTTAACATCGTGACTCTCTAAATCTAAACGCGAGAACTTAAATTTAATACTGTCGGTAATTCATTAATTATTTAAACAATCATTAATGTACACGGGTACAATTAACTAATAATTAAACAATGGTACATTAGTTTAAACATTTAAACGGCTAAGGTTCGCGAGAAACTTAAAATAATATCGTTTAATTTATTCTATACTTTAAAATTTTAGTCTGTGATGGGGTTGGCCTTGCATAATACAACCATAAACGGTCTTTCACTGACTTTTACAATAACCGAGTCAGTTTTTCTTGCATTCCGACTCGTTAACATCGTGACTCTCTAAATCTAAACGCGAGAACTTAAATTTTATACTGTCGGTAATTCATTAATTATTTAAACAATCATTAATGTACACGGGTACAATTAACTAATAATTAAACAATAGTACATTCGTTTAAACATTATAATAATTAAAACTCGCGAGAAACTTAAAATAATATCGATTAAATATTTCAATACTTAATAATTTGTTTTTGCGGTAGATAGCCTTGCATTATATAAACATAAACGGTCTTTCACTGACTTTGACAATAACCGAGTCAGTTTTACTTTGCACTCTGACTCGTTAACATCGTGACTCTCTAAATCTAAACGCGAGAACTTAAATTTAATACTGTCGGTAATTCATTAATTATTTAAACAATCATTAATGTACACGGGTACAATTAACTAATAATTAAACAATGGTACATTAGTTTAAACATTTAAACGGCTAAGGTTCGCGAGAAACTTAAAATAATATCGTTTAATTTATTCTATACTTTAAAATTTTAGTCTGTGATGGGGTTGGCCTTGCATAATACAACCATAAACGGTCTTTCACTGACTTTTACAATAACCGAGTCAGTTTTTCTTGCATTCCGACTCGTTAACATCGTGACTCTCTAAATCTAAACGCGAGAACTTAAATTTTATACTGTCGGTAATTCATTAATTATTTAAACAATCATTAATGTACACGGGTACAATTAACTAATAATTAAACAATAGTACATTCGTTTAAACATTATAATAATTAAAACTCGCGAGAAACTTAAAATAATATCGATTAAATATTTCAATACTTAATAATTTGTTTTTGCGGTAGATAGCCTTGCATTATATAAACATAAACGGTCTTTCACTGACTTTTACAATAACCGAGTCAGTTTTTCTTTGCACTCCGACTCGTTAACATCGTGACTCTCTAAATCTAAACGCGAGAACTTAAATATAATACTTTCGGTAATTCATTAATTATTTAAACAATCATTAAAGTACACGGGTACAATTAACTAATAATTAAACAATGGTACATTAGTTTAAACATTTAAACGGCTAAGGTTCGCGAGAAACTTAAAATAATATCGATTAATTTATTCTATACTTTAAAATTTTAGTCTGTGATGGGGTTGGCCTTGCATAATACAAATATAAACGGTCTTTCACTGACTTTGACAATAACCGAGTCAGTTTTTCTTTGCACTCCGACTCGTTAACATCGTGACTCTCTAAATCTAAACGCGAGAACTTAAATTTTATACTGTCGGTAATTCATTAATTATTTAAACAATCATTAAAGTACACTGCTTCAAGTAACTAATAATTAAACAATAGTACATTCGTTTAAGCATTAAGACGAACAAAACTCGCGAGAAACTTAAAATAATATCGATTAAATTTTTCAATACTTAAAAATTTCTTTTTGCGGTAGATGGCCTTGCATTATATAAACATAAACGGTCTTTCACTGACTTTGACAATAATCGAGTCAGTTTTTCTTTGCACTCTGACTCGTTAACATCGTGACTCTCTAAATCTAAACGCGAGAACTTAAATATAATACTTTCGGTAATTCATTAATTATTTAAACAATTATTAAAGTACACGGGTACAATTAACTAATAATTAAACAATGGTACATTAGTTTAAACATTTAAACGGCTAAGGTTCGCGAGAAACAAAATAATATCGTTTAATTTATTCTATACTTTAAAATTTTAGTCTGTGATGGGGTTGGTCTTGCATAATACAAACATAAACGGTCTTTCACTGACTTTTACAATAACCGAGTCAGTTTTTCTTTGCACTCCGACTCGTTAACAACGTGACTCTCTAAATCTAAACGCGAGAACTTAAATATAATACTTTCGGTAATTCATTAATTATTTAAACAATCATTAAAGTACACGGGTACAATTAACTAATAATTAAACAATGGTACATTAGTTTAAACATTTAAACGGCTAAGGTTTGCGAGAAACTTAAAATAATATCGTTTAATTTATTCTATACTTTAAAATTTTAGTCTGTGATGGGGTTGGCCTTGCATAATACAAACATAAACGGTCTTTCACTGACTTTGACAATAACCGAGTCAGTTTTACTTTGCACTCTGACTCGTTAACATCGTGACTCTCTAAATCTAAACGCGAGAACGTAAATTTAAAACTTTCGGTAATTTATTAATTATTTAAACAATCATTAAAGTACACTGCTTCAAGTAACTAATAATTAAACAATAGTACATTCGTTTAAGCATTAAGACGAACAAAACTCGCGAGAAACTTAAAATAATATCGATTAAATTTTTCAATACTTAATAATTTGTTTTTGCGGTAGATAGCCTTGCATTATATAAACATAAACGGTCTTTCACTGACTTTTACAATAACCGAGTCAGTTTTTCTTTGCACTCCGACTCGTTAACATCGTGACTCTCTAAATCTAAACGCGAGAACTTAAATTTAATACTGTCGGTAATTCATTAATTATTTAAACAATCATTAATGTACACTGCTTCAAGTAACTAATAATTAAACAATAGTACATTCGTTTAAATATTTAAACGGCTAAGGTTCGCGAGACACTTAAAATACTATCGGTTAATTTATTCTATACTTTAAAATTTTAGTCTGTGATGGGGTTGGCCTTGCATAATACAAATATAAACGGTCTTTCACTGACTATGACAATAACCGAGTCAGTTTTTCTTTGCACTCTGACTCGTTAACATCGTGACTCTCTAAATCTAAACGCGAGAACGTAAATTTAAAACTTTCGGTAATTTATTAATTATTTAAACAATCATTAAAGTACACTGCTTCAAGTAACTAATAATTAAACAATAGTACATTCGTTTAAACATTAAGATGAACAAAACTCGCGAGAAACTTAAAACAATATCGATTAAATTTTTCAATACTTAAAAATTTCTTTTTGCGGTAGATGGCCTTGCATTATATAAACATAAACGGTTTTTCACTGACTTTGACAATAATCGAGTCAGTTTTTCTTTGCACTCCGACTCGTTAACATCGTGACTCTCTAAATCTAAACGCGAGAACTTAAATATAATACTTTCGGTAATTCATTAATTATTTAAACAATCGTTAATGTACACGGGTACAATTAACTAATAATTAAACAATAGTACATTCGTTTAAACATTATAATAATTAAAACTCGCGAGGAACTTAAAATAATATCGATTAAATATTTCAATACTTAAAAATTTCTTTTTGCGGTAGATGGCCTTGCATTATATAAACATAAACGATCTTTCACTGACTTTTACAATAATCGAGTCAGTTTTTCTTTGCACTCCGACTCGTTAACATCGTGACTCTCTAAATCTAAACGCGAGAACGTAAATTTAAAACTTTCGGTAATTTATTAATTATTTAAACAATCATTAATGTACACTGCTTCAAGTAACTAATAATTAAACAATAGTACATTCGTTTAAACATTAAGACGAACAAAACTCGCGAGAAACTTAAAATAATATCGATTAAATATTTCAATACTTAAAAATTTCTTTTTGCGGTAGTTGGCCTTGCATAGTATAAACATAAACGGTTTTTCACTGACTTTGACAATAATCGAGTCAGTTTTTCTTTGCACTCTGACTCGTTAACATCGTGACTCTCTAAATCTAAACGCGAGAACTTAAATTTAATACTGTCGGTAATTCATTAATTATTTAAACAATCGTTAATGTACACGGGTACAATTAACTAATAATTAAACAATAGTACATTCGTTTAAACATTATAATAATTAAAACTCGCGAGGAACTTAAAATAATATCGATTAAATATTTCAATACTTAAAAATTTCTTTTTGCGGTAGATGGCCTTGCATTATATAAACATAAACGGTCTTTCACTGACTTTTACAATAATCGAGTCAGTTTTTCTTTGCACTCCGACTCGTTAACATCGTGACTCTCTAAATCTAAACGCGAGAACGTAAATTTAAAACTTTCGGTAATTTATTAATTATTTAAACAATCATTAAAGTACACTGCTTCAAGTAACTAATAATTAAACAATAGTACATTCGTTTAAACATTAAGACGAACAAAACTCGCGAGAAACTTAAAATAATATCGATTAAATATTTCAATACTTAAAAATTTCTTTTTGCGGTAGTTGGCCTTGCATAATATAAACATAAACGGTTTTTCACTGACTTTGACAATAACTCAGTCAGTTTTACTTTGCACTCTGTCTCGTTAACTCCGTTACTCTCTAAATCTAAACGCTAGAACTTAAATTTAATATATTCGGTAATTTATTAATTATTTAAACAATCATTAATGTACACGGGTACACGGGTACAAATAACTAATAATTAAATAATAGTACATTCGTTTAAACATTAAGATGACTAAAACTCTCGGGATACTTAAAATATTTTCGGTTAAATATTTTTATACTTTAAAATTGTATCTGGTTGTTGTTGTGCCTATTTTATGTACTGTACGGTTACTGGATCAGTCCTCTATTGGATTCGGATGAAGAATAATCGTAGCCCTGCAACAAGGATGTCTTTTTTTGCGCGCTTCAACGAACATTTAAATTAAGTATATTTCTATATCATAGATCTCTTCAATATATTTCTACAATTTCTCATTATAACAGTGATTCTAATTAGAACGTTTGTATTTTTCTTTCTCAGAACTTCATTGCAATCGCGCGCGTAACAATGAATTAATCGTTTGTTTTTATTCGCCAAAAATAAAATTATCGCGAAGTAGAAGCAGTGTTTGTTCGTTCGCGTTTCGCGATTTAAACGACAAGTGTCTTTGCATCGACTGCGTGCAATGCAGTCGTTAGAGTCAGTGTTTGTTCGCAAAGTTTAATACCTTTTTTCAACAGTCGCACAGACTGTATATATAAAAGACAGTAGAGTTTCGCGAAGTAGATTCAGTGACCGTCCGTTTAAAAAATAACTATCGCGTAATAGAGTCATTGCATCAACGAAGAGGATCATATCGACCAACTTCGATGTCAACCTACCTTACGTTCAACCAACTACGATTTATCCACCCTCAATTTCGACCTAAATCGCGGACGAGTGTTTTGGATCCATTGCAGAACTTCATAAGTAGTGAGTGAATTTTTAAATCCTTCCGATCGCTCGATCATGTCGAGGATGAAAGGTCCGAATCGGCACGAGCGATAGGTTGTAATTAATTTGTAGTTGGAGAGCATTTTGAGTGACCACAGAGTAAATTTCTTCGGAGATTTACTCGTGAATCGTTTCTTATGTTCTGTTTTTGTTTTTTTATTTATTTTGATTTAATGTACACGGGGTACAATTAACTACTAATTAAACAATAGTATATTCGTTTAAACATTAAAACGATTCACATTCGTGAGAAACTTAAAATAAGATCGGATAAATATTTCAATATTTTAAAATTTGTTGTGTGTAGGGGGTGGATATTTTGTCTTGTATTATATACCGATTACTGGACGTTTACTGGATCATTCTTTCATTGCACTCGGACGAGTAATCATCGAAACTCTCTCAGGATGTCTCTCTTGCACCCATCGACGAAGATTTAAAGTGAGTATGTTTCTATACGATACATCCCTCGAATAACTTATACAGTTTCTCATTATAACAGTGTTACTGATTATTTCGTTTGAATTATTCTGTTACAGAACTTCATTGCAATCGCGCGCGTAGCAATGAATTAATCGTGTGTTTTTATTCGCCAAAAATAAAATTATCGCGAAGTAGAAGCAGTGTTTGTTCGTTCGCGTTTCGCGATTTAAACGACAAGTGTCTTTGCATCGACTGCGTGCAATGCAGTCGTTAGAGTCAGTGTTTGTTCGCAAAGTTTAATACCTTTTTTCAACAGTCGCACAGACTGTATATATAAAAGACAGTAGAGTTTCGCGAAGTAGAGTCAGTGACCGTCCGTTTAAAAAATAACTGTCGCGTAATAGAGTCAGTGCATCACCGAAGAGGATGACCTCGACCAACTTCGACGTCGACCTACCTCATTTTCAACCAGCTACGTATCATCCACCCTCAATTTCGACCTAATACGCGGACGAGTGTTTTGGAGCCGTCGCAGAACTTCATAAGTAGTGAGTGAATTTTACAAGTACCTCCGATCGTTCGATCATGTCGAGGACGAAAGGTCCGAATCGGCACGAGCGATTGGTTGTAACTAATTAGTAATGAAAGATTATACTTTCAAAAGTATAAGATAATGGCAATTGTAGGGACCATTTGATCTACACTAAATACACCTTTACTCATATATTATTTCTTTCAAAGAAAATAATATTTTTGTTTATATCGGTATCCAGAATTGTTCATTTTCCGTTACCTTTCTTAATTTAAATTTAATTAATTTCAAAATTTTCTCTTTCACAGTAGTAATATAATCTTTTCTCTTTCCTTATGTCTTTTCAGCTAGTTTTAGGTAGTGGGATCGCGAACTCGAGAAAGAATAATTAATAAATAAGATTATTTTACTAACATTTGAATAATGCACAATATACGTAAAGTATTATTAATTAATATTTTAACAATAGCATAATCTTAACAACGTTATGATGACCATACACATGTACCATCATGTATTATCGATAAATAGATATACTATTGATTTATAATTGAAACGCTAACTTTTCTGTCATTTATATTTCTTTGTATTTACTTTTATTAATTTTTTTTATAAGTCTCAGGTGGTCCCATAAGAGGGGCTTATGGGTGTGGGCTTCTATGCGGGTCTCCTTCTTTCTTTCAGTAAAAAAAAATCGAACTCCATTTTGCTACTACGATTTTGTACATCTCTTGTCCTATATTTTCTCGTTGTCACTTGATTTTATATACTCTATTTTTTCAGATTTATTATAGATATTATTGTTAATTATTATTCATATACTATCATGTATTATCGATTAATAGATATACTAATGATTTATAATTGAAACGCATCGAATACTTTTTCGTACTTTCTATTTATATATATTTACTTTTATTATTTATTATTTATAAGTCTAGGGTGAGACCCAAATGATGGACGTATGGGAGTGGGCTTCTGCGCTGGTCTTTTTCTCTCCTTTCGTTTAACTTTTATTTTTTTTTTCTATACTATTTCTTCTCTCTCTCATTTTCTTCTCAGGTATCGTCCAGGTATCATCGAGGTATCATCGAATGACCATCATCGATTTCAGATATACCATTGATTTATAATTGAAACGCACAGAATACTTTTCCGTCATTTCTACTTATATGTATTTACTTTTATTAATTATTATTTATAAGTCTAGGGTGAGACCCAAATGATGGACCTATGGGTTTGAGCTTCTATGCTGATCTCCTTCTTTCCTTTCGTCTAACTTTTCTTTTTCTTTATATACTATTTCTTCTCTTTCTCATTTTCTTCTCAGGTATCGTCCAGGTATCGTCCAGGGATCATCCAGGTATCATCGAATGACCATCATCGATTTCAGATATACCATTGATTTATAATTGAAACGCACAGAATACTTTTCCGTCATTTCTACTTATATGTATTTACTTTTATTAATTATTATTTATAAGTCTAGGGTGAGACCCAATGATGGACGTGTGGGAGTGGGCTTCTGCGCTGGTCTTTTTCTTTCCTTTCGTTTAACTTTTGTTTTTCTTTATATACTATTTCTTCTCTTTCTCATTTTCTTCTCAGGTATCGTCCAGGTATCGTCCAGGGATCATCGAGGTATCATCGAATGACCATCATCAATTTCAGATATACCATTGATTTATAATTGAAACGCACAGAATACTTTTCCGTCATTTCTACTTATATGTATTTACTTTTATTAATTATTATTTATAAGTCTAGGGTGAGACCCAAATGATGGACCTATGGGTTTGAGCTTCTATGCTGATCTCCTTCTTTCCTTTCGTCTAACTTTTGTTTTTCTTTATATACTATTTCTTCTCTTTCTCATTTTCTTCTCAGGTATCGTCCAGGTATCGTCCAGGGATCATCCAGGTATCATCGAATGACCATCATCGATTTCAGATATACCATTGATTTATAATTGAAACGCACAGAATACTTTTCCGTCATTTCTACTTATATGTATTTACTTTTATTAATTATTATTTATAAGTCTAGGGTGAGACCCAAATGATGGACCTATGGGTTTGAGCTTCTATGCTGATCTCCTTCTTTCCTTTCGTCTAACTTTTGTTTTTCTTTATATACTATTTCTTCTCTTTCTCATTTTCTTCTCAGGTATCGTCGAGGGATCATCGAGGGATCATCGAGGTATCATCGAGGGATCATCGAGGGATCATCGAGGGATCATCGAGGGATCATCGAGGGACGTCGAGGGATCGTTGAAAGATTATCCTAGGAGTATCATCGATTTTTGATATACCATTGATTTCTAATTCAAACGCACAGAAAACTTTTCTGTCATTCCTATTTATATGTCTTTGCCTTTATTAATTATTATTTATAAGTCTCGGGTGGGACCCATAAGAGGGGCTTATGGGTGTGGGCTTCTATGCGGGTCTCCTTCTTTCTTTCAATAAAATAAAATCGAACTTCATTTTGGTACTACGATTTTGTCCATCTCTTGTCATGTGTTTTGTCCGTGTCACGTTATTTTAGATATAAGATTTTTTAGATTTATTATATATGTCATCGTTAATTGTTATCATATACTATCATGTATTATCGATTAATATATATACTAATGAAATATAATTGAAACGCACCAAAAACTTCCGTCATTCCTATTTATATGTCTTTGCCTTTATTAATTATTACTTATAAGTCTCGGGTGGTAACCATAAGAGGGGCTTATGGGTGTGGGCTTCTATGCGGTTCTCCTCCTTTCTTTCAATAAAATAAAATCGAACTCCATTTCGGTACTACGATTTTGTCCATCTATTGTCATGTGTTTTGTCGTTGTCCAGTGATTTTAGATATAAGATGTTTTCTATGTATTATATATGTTATCGTTAATTGTTATTCATGGAGGACCATGTATGATCGATTAATAAATATACTAATGACATATAATTGAAACGCACAGAAATCTTTTCCGTCATTCCTATTTATATGGCTTTACTTTTATTAATTATTATTTATAAGTCTCGGGTGGGACCCATAAGAGGGGCTTATGGGTGTGGGCCTTTTGGCGGGCTGCTGTCTCAGCATCGTATAAAACTCTACGGTGGGACTCTTGGGATGAGCCCTCAATAGGAAAAAATCGAAATTAATTTTGGTACTCCGGTTTGGTCTGGTGAAGGCATATTCATTATGTCCACCTCTCGCTCTAAACTTTATCGTGGTAACATGCATGCATGTTCCGTATTCCTTCTCTTTTTGGTCGAATGGGAATCGATATTCAATGCGTCCAACTTGCTCTTGTCCTGCGTTTCGTCGTTGTCACGTGCGCGCACGTTTCGGTTTTATCATCTTTTCATTTTCAGCCTATTTTTACTTATATTTTCCCGCCTATTTTTACTTGTATTTTCCCGCTTTCTATTTTATTTCATATTTCTTGTGTTACTCTTCTTTGCTTTCACAGGGATCATCGAGGGAACATCGAGGGAACATCGAGGAATCATCGAAGGATCATCAAGGGATCATCAAGACGTCATCGAGGACTTATCGTGGGATTGATGTTCATCATCGATTTTTAAGCGAGAATACGGGAAGGATAGGGAGAAGACTCGCGCGTGTGTCGGCTGGCGCAAGCGTGGGTGTTCTTGCGGGCGCGATAAAATTTCGTTTGATTGCTCGTCACCCCGAATACGCGAATTGTAGAGTAGAGTCATCGTTTTTTGTAACACTCACGTGGGGGTGTTCGGACGCGATTAAAGGTCCTACCGTGGACTTCGTTTTGTTTGCTCGTAAATTCGATCGGTTTAACTCGCGAACGCGTATTGTAGAGTAGAGTTAACGATTTATCTAACTGTCACGTGAGTGTCGTGGACGCGATTTAAAAAGTCTTACCGAGGACTTCGTTTTTGTTGTTCGAAACTCGGAACGCAAGCACAGTAGTGCTTAATAATCCGTTGTATCAGCAGTGGACGGTTTCCGGACGGTGGAGCTTTCTGTAAGCGGGGCTTGGTACGTCTCCAGTTAGCTGAGAAGCCTGAAAGTCTCCCGAAGCTATAGATATAACGTGTCGCGATCGCGGAACGCGAAACGCGGATATTAAAGTAGAGTCATCGTTTTTTTAACACTCGCGTGGGTGTTCGGGCGCGATTAAAAGTCCTAATATGGACTTCGTTGTAATGTTCGAGATTCGGTATACACCAACTGGAAACCCAGTAGTGTAGTGCATAGCTACTAACTTGGGTCCTGTGAATCGTTTAGCGTAGGGATCTGTATTAGTCGGTAGCTCATGTCATCCCGAATTTCGACCTAGAGTCACCGTTTTTCTAACACCCGCGCAAGTGAGTGCTCGCGGACGCGATTAAAAGTCCTACCGGGGACTTCGTTTTGTTTGCTCGGTATTACCTCGCATACGCGGATATTAGAGTAGAGTCAACGTTAGCCCGTGGGTCTCCAGATGCAGCAACCTCCACGTGGTGAGACCTGGGTCGATAGTACTTGCGATACATATTTATTGAATGTTAATTGTGAGTCATGTAACGCAAGTGCTTCCGAGCCAATGGCTGCATATTTTAAAAATCTTCAAAAGCCTTTTCTATCCAACCTTACCGATACATTAAATTACTTACATTTTATATCATTAATAATTTTATATCTTTAATAATAATTAACAGATAAATGATTAAAGATTTTTCTTCTCTTTCTCATTTTCTTCTCAAGTTTCGTCGAGGGATCATCGAGGGATCATCGATTGATCGTCGAAGGACGACGAGGGATCATCGATGGACGCCGAGGGATCGTTGAAAGATTATACAAGGAGCATCATCGATTTTAGATATACCATTGATTTCTAATTGAAACGCACAGAAAACATTCCCATCATTCCTATATATATGTATTTACTTTGATTAATTATTATTTATGTCTCGGGTGGGACCCATAAGAGGGGCTTATGGGTGTGGGCCTTTTGGCGGGCTGCTGTCTCAGCATCGTATAAAACTCTACGGTAGGACTCTTGGGTTGGGCCCTCGGATGGGTCTCTTTCTTTCAATAGGAAAAAATCGAAATTAATTTTGGTACTCCGGTTTGGTCTGGTGGAGGCATATTCATTATGTCCACCTCTCGCTCTAAACTTTATCGTGGTAACATGCATGCATGTTCCGTCTTCCTTCTCTTTTTGGTCGAATGGGGATCGATATTCAATGCACCCAACTTGCTATTGTCCGGCGTTTCGTCGTTTTCACGTGCGCGCACGTTTCGATTTTATCTTCTTTTCATTTTCAGCCTATATTTACTTGTATTTCCCTGCCTATTTTTACTTGTATTTTCCTGCTTTCTTTTTTATTTCATATTTCTTGTGTTACTCTTCTTTGCTTTCACAGGGATCATCGAGGGATCATCGAGGGATCATCGAGGGATCATCGAGGAATCATCGAGAGATCATCAAGGAATCATCAAGACGTCATCGAGGACTTATCGTGGGATTGATGTTCATCATCGATTTTTACGCGAGAATACGGGAAGGATAGGGAGAAGACTCGCGCGTGTGTCGGCTGGCGCAAGCGTGGGTGTTCTTGCGGGCGCGATAAAATTTCGTTTGATTGCTCGTCACCCCGAATACGCGAATTGTAGAGTAGAGTCATCGTTTTTTGTAACACTCACGTGGGGGTGTTCGGGCGCGATTAAAGGTCCTACCGTGGACTTCGTTTTGTTTGCTCGTAAATTCGATCGGTTTAACTCGCGAACGCGTATTGTAGAGTAGAGTTAACGTTTTATCTAACTGTCACGTGAGTGTCGCGGACGCGATTTAAAAAGTCTTACCGAGGACTACGTTTTTATTGTTCGAAACTCGGAACGCAGGCACAGTAGTGCTTAATAATCCGTTGTATCTGAAGTGGACGGTGTCCGGACGGTGGAGCTTTCCGTAAGAGGGGCTCGGTACGTCTCCAGTTAGCTGAGAAGCCTGAAAGTCTCCCGAAGCTTAAAGATATAACGTGTCGCGATCGCGGAACGCGGATATTAGAGTAGAGTCACCGTTCTTTCAACACTCGCGTGGGTGTTCGGGCGCGTTTAAAAGTCCTAAAATGGACTTCGTTGTAATGTTCGAGATTCGGGATACAAGAACGGTGCCACCTAGTAATGTAGTACATAGCTACTGACTATGGTCCTGTGAATCGTTGAGCGTAGGGACCTGGATTAGTCGGTGGCTTATGTCATTCCGAATTTCAACCCAGAGTCACCGTTTTTTTAACACCCGCGCAAGTGAGTGCTCGCGGACGCGATTAAAAGTCCTACCGGGGACTTCGTTTTGTATGCTCGCTATTACCACACATACGCGAATATTAGAGTAGAGTCACCGTTAGCCCGTGGGTCTCCAAATGCAGCAACCTCCACGTGGTGAGACCTGGGTCGGTAGTACTTGTGATAGATATATATTGATTGTTAATTGTGAATCATGTAACGCAAGTATTACCGAGCGAATGGCTGCATATTTTAAACATTTTCAAAAGCCTTGTCTATCTAACCCTACCGATACTTTTAATTACATACATTTTATATCGTTAATAATAATTAATTATGATACTACATTACCAATTATACTTCTATAAGCAAATAAGAAAAAAGATACAGTTAAATTCAAGAAAACATTTCTTGAAATTTGCAAATTTATATAATAATTACCATGTGTTAATTATATTAATTATTCTTTATGCTTTTATCGTGAATCAAGTGCATTCCATAGCATAGGGTGAGACCCAAATGATGTACCTATGGGTTCGAGCTTTAATGCTGGTCTCTTTCTCATTTTCTTCTCAGGTTTCGTCGAGGGATCATTGAGTGATCGTCGAGGGATCATCGATGGACGACGAAGGATCATCGAGGGACGCCGAGGGATCGTTGACAGATTATCCTAGGAGCATCATCGATTTTAGATATACCATTGATTTCTAATTGAAACGCAAAGAGAACTTTTCTGTCATTCCTATTTATATGGTATTACTTTTATTAATTATTATTTATAAGTCTCGGGTGGGACCCATAAGAGGGGCTTATGGGTGTGGGCCTTTTGGCGGGCTGCTGTCTCAGCATCGTATAAAACTCTATAGTGGGACTCTCGGGATGAGCCCTCAATAGGAAAAAATCGAAATTAATTTTGGTACTCCGGTTTGGTCTGGTGAAGGCATATTCATTATGTCCACCTCTCGCTCTAAACTTTATCGTGGTAACATGCATGCATGTTCCGTCTTCCTTCTCTTTTTGGTCGAATGGGGATCGATATTCAATGCGTCCAACTTGCTCTTGACCTGCGTTTCGTCGTTGTCACGTGCGCGCACGTTTCGGTTTTATCTTCCTTTCATTTTCAGCCTATTTTTACTTGTATTTTCCTGCCTATTTTTACTTGTATTTTCCTGCCTATTTTTACTTGTATTTTCCCGCTTTCTATTTTATTTCATATTTCTTGTGTTACTCTTCTTTGCTTTCACAGGGATCATCTAGGGATCATCGAGGGAACATCGAGGGAACATCGAGGAATCATCGAAGGATCATCAAGGGATCATCAAGACGTCATCGAGGACTTATCGTGGGATTGATGTTCATCATCGATTTTTACGCGAGAATACGGGAAGGATAGGGAGAAGACTCGCGCGTGTGTCGGCTGGCGCAAGCGTGGGTGTTCTTGCGGGCGCGATAAAATTTCGTTTGATTGCTCGTCACCCCGAATACGCGAATTGTAGAGTAGAGTCATCGTTTTTTGTAACACTCACGTGGGGGTGTTCGGACGCGATTAAAGGTCCTACCGTGGACTTCGTTTTGTTTGCTCGTAAATTCGATCGGTTTAACTCGCGAACGCGTATTGTAGAGTAGAGTTAACGTTTTATCTAACTGTCACGTGAGTGTCGCGGACGCGATTTAAAAAGTCTTACCGAGGACTACGTTTTTATTGTTCGAAACTCGGAACGTAGGCACAGTAGTGCTTAATAATCCGTTGTATCTGTAGTGGACGGTTTCCGGACGGTGGAGCTTTCCGTAAGCGGGGCTTAGTACGTCTCCAGTTAGCTGAGAAGCCTGAAAGTCTCCCGAAGCTATAGATATAACGTGTCGCGATCGCGGAACGCGAAACGCGGATATTAAAGTAGAGTCATCGTTGTTTTAACACTCGCGTGGGTGTTCGGGCGCGATTAAAAGTCCTAATATGGACTTCGTTGTAATGTTCGAGATTCGGTATACACCAACTGGAAACCCAGTAGTGTAGTACATAGCTACTTACTTGGGTCCTGTGAATCGTTTAGCGTAGGGATCTGTATTAGTCGGTAGCTTATGTCATCCCGAATTTCGACCTAGAGTCACCGATTTTCTAACACCCGCGCAAGTGAGTGCTCGCGGACGCGATTAAAAGTCCTACCGGGGACTTCGTTTTGTTTGCTCGGTATTACCTCGCATACGCGGATATTAGAGTAGAGTCACCGTTAGCCCGTGGGTCTCCAAATGCAGCAACCTCCACGTGGTGAGACCTGGGTCGGTAGTACTTGCGATAGATATATATTGATTGTTAATTGTGAATCATGTAACGCAAGTATTACCGAGCGAATGGCTGCATATTTAAAAAATTTTCAAAAGCCTTGTCTATCTAACCCTACCGATACTTTTAATTACATACATTTTATATCGTTAATAATAATTAATTATGATACTACATTACCAATTATACTTCTATAAGCAAATAAGAAAAAAGATACAGTTAAATTCAAGAAAACATTTCTTGAAATTTGCAAATTTATATAATAATTACCATGTGTTAATTATATTAATTATTCTTTATGCTTTTATCGTGAATCAAGTGCATTCCATAGCATAGGGTGAGACCCAAATGATGTACCTATGGGTTCGAGCTTTAATGCTGGTCTCTTTCTCATTTTCTTCTCAGGTTTCGTCGAGGGATCATCGAGTGATCGTCGAGGGATCATCGAGGGACGATGAGGGATCATCGAGGGACGCCGAGGGATCGTTGAGAGATTATCCTAGGAGCATCATCGATTTTAGATATACCATTGATTTCTAATTGAAACGCATAGAAAACTTTTTCGTCATTCCTCTTTATATTTATTTACTTTTATTAATTATTATTTATTAGTCTCGGGTGGGACCCATAAGAGGGGCTTATGGGTGTGGGCTTCTATGCGGGTCTCCTTCTTTCTTTCTATAAAGTGAAATCGAACTCCATTTTGGTACTACGATTTTGTCCATCTCTTGTCATGTGTTTTGTCATATGATTTTAGATATAAGAATTTTTAGATTTATTATATATATTATTGTTATTTATTATTCATATGGATATACTAATGATTTATAATTGAAACGCAGAGAGAACTTGTCCGTCATTCCTATTTATATGTATTTACTTTTAATTATTATTATTTATAATTCTCGGGTGGGACCCATAAGAGGGGCTTATGGGTGTGGGCCTTTTGGCGGGCTGCTGTCTCAGCATCGTATAAAACTCCATAGTGGGACTCTCGGGATGAGCCCTCAATAGGAAAAAATCGAAATTAATTTTGGTACTCCGGTTTGGTCTGGTGGAGGCATGTTCATTATGTCCACCTCTCGCTCTAAACTTTATCGTGGTAACATGCATGCATGTTCCGACTTCCTTCTCTTTTTGATCGAATGGGGATCGATATTCAATGCGACCAACTTGCTCTTGTCCTGCGTTTCGTCGTTGTCACGTGCGCGCACGTTTCGGTTTTATCTTCTTTTCATTTTTAGCCTATTTTTACTTATATTTTCCCGCCTATTTTTACTCGTATTTTCCCGCTTTCTATTTTATTTCATATTTCTTGTGTTACTCTTCTTTGCTTTCACAGGGATCATCGTGGAATCATCGAGGGATCATCGAGGGATCATCGAGGGATCATCAAGAAATCATCAAGACGTCATCGAGGACTTATCGTGGGATTGATGTTCATCATCGATTTTTACGCGAGAATACGGGAAGGATAGGGAGAAGACTCGCGCGTGTGTCGGCTGGCGCAAGCGTGGGTGTTCTTGCGGGCGCGATAAAATTTCGTTTGATTGCTCGTCACCCCGAATACGCGAATTGTAGAGTAGAGTCATCGTTTTTTGTAACACTCACGTGGGGGTGTTCGGACGCGATTAAAGGTCCTACCGTGGACTTCGTTTTGTTTGCTCGTAAATTCGATCGGTTTAACTCGCGAACGGGTATTGTAGAGTAGAGTTAACGATTTATCTAACTGTCACGTGAGTGTCGCGGACGCGATTTAAAAAGTCTTACCGAGGACTACGTTTTTATTGTTCGAAACTCGGAACGTAGGCACAGTAGTGCTTAATAATCCGTTGTATCTGTAGTGGACGGTTTCCGGACGGTGGAGCTTTCCGTAAGCGGGGCTTAGTACGTCTCCAGTTAGCTGAGAAGCCTGAAAGTCTCCCGAAGCTATAGATATAACGTGTCGCGATCGCGGAACGCGAAACGCGGATATTAAAGTAGAGTCATCGTTGTTTTAACACTCGCGTGGGTGTTCGGGCGCGATTAAAAGTCCTAATATGGACTTCGTTGTAATGTTCGAGATTCGGTATACACCAACTGGAAACCCAGTAGTGTAGTACATAGCTACTTACTTGGGTCCTGTGAATCGTTTAGCGTAGGGATCTGTATTAGTAGGTAGCTTATGTCATCCCGAATTTCGACCTAGAGTCACCGATTTTCTAACACCCGCGCAAGTGAGTGCTCGCGGACGCGATTAAAAGTCCTACCGGGGACTTCGTTTTGTTTGCTCGGTATTCGCGAATATTAGAGTAGAGTCAACGTTAGCCCGTGGGTCTCCAAATGCAGCAACCTCCACGTGGTGAGACCTGGGTCGGTAGTACTTGCGATACATATATATTGAATGTTAATTGTAAATCATTGTAACGCAAGTATTACCGGGCGAATGGCTGCATATTTCAATGTTTTTATTTTTTTCAAAATTACTTCAAATGAATTCTGATTAAACGCTAAAGTATTAACGCTTTACATTGCCAATAATACTTTTACTTAATATTAGATAAGATATATTTAAATTCAAAAATAATATCTTTAAATTTGAAAGTGTTTTATATGTGTTAATTTTATTCATTATTCTTCATACTTTTATCGCGAAGCAAATAGGTATCTATGTCGTATTTATCACGGCCAATCTAATGTATGCTAATATATTTTACTTCTTCTTAATACATTCAAGGAAAACTATACTGAACGATAGAGGTAATATTAATTTATTTCTCGATTTAAATTGTAAATGGTTACATTCTAAATGTCGAAAATGTAATTTTCCCTCCTAATATACATAACACCGTGGTCATAGTTAACGCAATGTATTCCTTTTCACATTCGAAGTTCCTTCCTAAGACTTTTCCGGATATATGGCAACCATATTTTATAAATAACAAAATGATACTAACAGAATTAAAACTAGATATTATATCACGTAAATATACATGTATCACTTTTATCAATTTGATTTTTATTAGTTTTCTTTCAACAGATTTTCTTCTTGTTCTTCACCATCCTCAAATAGTTCACCATTAATCGCCATCGCAATTTTCGTATGTTCTAACATCGACACATGATTGCCATCGACGACATGTACTTGTACCTTGTTCTCGGTTATCTGAAAATAACATCATTTCATAATAAATCAATTATTATCCTTACAATCTATAGAAATTTTCTACAACTTACACTTTTTAGACCATAATCGTACTGCGCTTGTTGTACGGACGATAACATTGGTTTGAACAATGTTATCGGTGCTCTTATATATGGCAATGGTTCCGGGTTATACTTCATAACAGCTTTCAATCTCGCATAAAATGATAAAATAGCGCTCTTTTGATCGAGCTCCAAATACAATTGCTTGTGTTCGGGAGATATGGCATTGAAGAATGCATTTATTTTCTCGTCCCACGTTTTACACTTTCGCAATTCAAGTACAAGCTGAAAATTAATATTTCGAAATAAACGTACGGACGGCTGCGCTATCGAAAGACAAAGCAATTAAAACGTACTTGTTCACTGTTGGTAGGTGTAAACGCGTCCATAATGCCAAGCAGAATGTTGCTTTGTAATTCTTCCTCCGACGACGAATACATATGTTGATTCAGAAGTGTTTTCATTTGCTGAGGTGAACCGTCTATCAATATTAACTGGCCATTAAATCCCTTCGCTTCTAATTTTCTTGTTAGTTCGATGGTTATAAGCGATCCGAATGAATATCCAATCAACGTGAAATCAGTTCGATCCTTGAGTTTCTCTAATAGGCGCTATAACGTGCAAAGTTATGAAATTATGTTTGACGTGTAAGATACGGTAATATTTTAATTCGATTAAATATTTCTTTAGGAAACGGGGTTTATTATACCGGTAGGAGCGAATCGGCCATCTCTTCTACAGTTTTCAATTCGTAATTTGTAGCAAGTTGGAAACAACTTGCGGGCGATTTAATTTTCGATTCTAACGGTTTGAAAATCCCACCGTAACCTTCGATTCCTGGGATGAAGAATATCTCGTCCCTGCCTTCCTCTGGATTAGTTTTAAGCTGTACAATTATATCGGAGGAAAGTTTTTCACCGAACAATTGCATCAATATCTTCGTCCCTGCTAATATCTCCTTTGTAGAAGTTTCCTCGTGATTTTTATTGTCCGTATTTTTGTTATTAATTTCCATGAGTTTAGCGAAGTTTAAGTTTCGAATTTCTTGCACGGTGAAATATATATCATATTCACGCTCTAACGTTTGTTTTATTTCAACAGCCATCATAGAATCCATTCCAAGTTCAGCCAAGGAAGTGAGTTGACTGACGGTCTTCAGGTCTTTAATACCTGAAATTAAAAATTCGTACTTTTGAGGAGATACAGATCATTAAAGTAGACATACATCGTGAAACTATATTAAATTGTTAAATTTAATGATAATGATAAAAAAAAGAGAATAATAATAATAATAATTATTGCAATAAAAATCATACACCAAGAATCGGCACTAAAATATGAATTTATAAAAACGTACGCGCGCGCGCCATATTGCAAATAAAAATACCACGGTAGGTATAAAACAATATGTGACCTGGTCGTGAAACCCGTCACAAATTAGAATTACAAAGCGAGAGACGTTTTTGACGACGACGATAGATAATAATAATAATAATAATAATAATAATAATAATAATAGTAATAATAATAATATGGATTAGATGAAACTTACCCATAATGTTTATGACAGCATTTAAAGCATTATCTGAATCATCGCTACCTTTTCGCTTTTCAGCTACCACCATACTGGAAACTATAGGTTTATCCTGTAGCAAAAATCTGTTGAGTTCTTGTAAACAGGATGTTATTTTTTGCTGTAGGGTACCACCTATAACAAGTTCTATATCTTCATTCTGCATGTCAGCGATAAGACCGACGTCACCAATCGCTCCCCATTGTATAGCTAATCCGGGTAAACCTTCCTCTGCTCTTTTCTCGCATATCCTTTCCATAATCGAATTAGCCATACCGTAATTCGTTTGACCAGGATTTCCTCTTCCGCACGAGACGGAAGAGAATACCACAAAGTTTCGAAGTTCCGGACAAAGTTTTCTTGTCACCTCGTCCATATACTTCGTGGCCCAAGTTTTACCTTTGAAAGATTCTTCGAAGGTTTTGAACGTTTGATTTTTACAAATACCGTCCTTCAAAGATACCGCGAGATTGAATATACCATCTACGGGACCCATATCCATCGCTGTTTTCACTATAATCTCGTAGTCCTCTCGTTTGGTCGCATTCAAACCGACAAGGATTTTAATATTCACGCCATATGACTCCCATATTTTCATTCTCATACGTTGATAACCATTCTTTATGCCATTTCGCGAAGTAATGACAATATTTTGTGCATTTCGAAGAATCAACCAATCGATTAATTCCAAGCCAAAACCTCCCAACCCACCGAGAATTATATAACTTTTGTTCGGTAGACACATGTAAGTGGGTTCAGCCAAGATGGGCGCATCCAGTGGTTCATTGTCTTCGCGAATCTTTATGACTACCTGTGACATTAAAAATAAATAAATAAATAAATAAATAAAAACGAGAATTCAAATTATAATTTTTAAACGGTCGATGCAAATGCATATTCAAACGACCAACATCGACACTTACCTTTCCAATATGTTTTCCAGCAGCCATGTGTCTAAATACCGTTTCTACTTGATCTCTCCCAAAGACAGTTCTGACGATCGGTTTGATACCATTCTCATTGATAAGTCTCTTTAATATCGAATCGATTTCAAGGATCATTTCGTCACTCGAATTTATAATGATATCTAATATAACGGCATGAAAACTGATTCCCTTCTTAAAGAATTCCATACTTAACGGATTATTTGCGATTATGTCGAACTTTCCAATTTCTAAGAATCGTCCCCCGTTGGTCAAACAACGCAAGGACGCTAAAAGTTTTTCTTCCGACAAGGAATTCAAAACAATATCTACGCCCGCCCCATTGGTCTCTTTCAAAATCATTTGTTCGAAGCTAGTATCACGAGAATTTCCTATATGATTATCGTCGATACTGGGGAACGTTTCTTTAATAAATTTACGTTTTTCCGGTGTACCGACCGTTGTAAATACTTCACAGCCTTCGTGAAGGGCCAAGTTAATCGCGGCTTGGCCAACACCACCACTACCAGCATGAATAAGTACCTTGTCGCCCTTTTTTATTTTCCCATTTATATAAAAGGCAACGATAGTTGTACAATATACGCACGGTACCGTCGCTGCATCCTCTAAACTCCAATTTTCAGGTATTTCCCACGTTAAGTAATCCTTCTTGCAGATTAAATTTGATAAGCATCTGAAGAAAAAAAAAAAAGAAATGTTATCTATTTCATTTCCCTTTAATTTCTTTCTTTTTTTTTTTTTTTTTTTTTTTTTTTTTTTTTTTTATTATATTATAATTTTTAATCATAGCTCACCTGCTTGCATTTATACCCATGTAACGGCGACCATCGGTACCTATACCGCTATATTCAATTCCAAGTACATGATCTAATTCTTTTCTTTTTTTAATCATTATCTCTGGTTGTATTTTACCTGTCGCCAACATAATATCCTTGAAATTTAACGACGCATAATAAATGCGAACGAGATCTTTATGTTTATAGTTCTTCATAATTGGCCCTTCGTTCCAATATAAAGTGCTTAAATCTCCGCGTAACTGTTAACAGAGAAAAAAAAAATATTACTTGATTGACTCGTGATACGTATTGATAATTCGATAAAATGTCTTCTTATTACCGATTGAGTGACTAAGGCATGATGGCAAGGCTTGGGCCCGGAAGGTGGAAGTAATTGATACCTGTACGATCCCCAAATGTTCCCAGCTCGTAAAACGTTGACGGTAAGATCCATTTCGAGTTGTTCGTAATAAAATGGTAATTCTAATGAAAATTTCGGTGCCTTTTTATCTTGAATTAATACTGCATGAAATATTTCACCCCCGGGTTCTTTTTTTAAACAATTAATGAATCCCATGAGTCCAGACTCGAAGTTTCCTTCCTCAACAAGTATAACTTTCGTGTTACTGAGATTATGTTCTGTTTCATTGGCAAGTATCGTTTGGACTTGTTGCAACCATTTAAATTCATTGCTGTCGACATTAATGAACAAAATATTTTTGGGCCTTTTGCTTATCTTTCTTAATAATATCAATATTTCGTCGGAGGTACGTTTCTCCAAAACTATATTTAATTTAAATCGTTCCAATATGGATAAATCCAACGGCGCATTAATTTTTTCACGCGATAGAACGAAAGCTTTGTCCGCTGTAGATTTTAATAGTAATTTTAAGTTATTCTCCTTCTCTTTGCTTAACAAACCGCATCCAATCGCTAATAACGCGGTATCATCGGTCTGTATCTTTTTCGATTCTGAAACTGTGATATCTTCAGGAATATTTTCCTCGTCAAATTTGTTCGGTGGTGCGAATACGTTGATGTTCGCCTGAATAAGCGGCAAATTCCCCAAGATATTTGATAAGATCGGAGAAGCGAGCTTGTCCTCTGATATATCGTCATTACCCTCAATGAGTTCTATCGTTTTCACCTTAATGGTCGGTATATTCTCGAGGGTAATGTGCATAGATAACGTTAATATTTCACACAACGACAGTTCCATTTTATCGCGATAAGGAGTGAATTTGTATTCCTCGATAACTGGATCACACGTAGGCCTTTTTCGAGAAATCGCACTAGCTTTGATGCCGTACATTTCGACGCCACCTGCTACGGCCATATCAAGGTCTTCGTATAATCGTACAGGTATATCTGAAATAAGAAGATCCGTGGCATTATATATATATATATATATATATGAGCAACGATGAGACGTAAAATGGATTCGTTACGTATTATCGATGAATAACTTTATTGACGATAAGTATTTACATTGTTCATTAATTGGCAAACTTTGAAGATATTGTTGATGAGCTTTGGTATCTATTACCACTTTTCGAATTCCAATCGGGACAAATAAAGCTCTAGTATCCAAACTGAGAATTTTCATCTGCAATATGTTGTCCATGAACGCTGCCCAATTCTTCTTCCATTCGATATGTCCTTTATTTCCCGAAGCCGACGAACTTCGCAAACTTCGGAAGAAGCCGCTGTATTGATAACCGCGTAACTTCAACTCCTTATAGATATCTTTCGCGTCCAATTCTTCCTCCTCGTTGATCAAATCTTCGTTGATCCCGTCGAGGGATAATTTCTCTTTCGATAAGTCTGTTGCAACGTGAATCGTTCCGGTAACAATAGCAGCACCCCCCTCTATCACTTCGAAATTACCGGTACCTGTTCGTTCGTTAATCGACAATAAATAAAATACATCGTGATACCTTCATATATGAAAAATATTTTACCCGTGATAGGATGTAATTACCTTTTTGTATCATGACTGTCATTTCAACTTGGCCTTCTTTGGGAATGGTCGTGGCTCGATTAAACTTTACATTTTTAATGACAACGGATATGTCCATGTACAACTTTCCTATCATCATACCCAAAGTTTCCCAAACCAAACATAAATACCCCGTCGCGGGAAACAAATTTCTGCCATCGACCACGTGGCCGATTACGTACTCGAAATCTTCATCGATGATCGATATTTCGACCAATCGTTCTCCTGAAATAATTTTCTCTTGCGTCTTGTAATATGCCACGAACCAGTTGTACGAATGTTCCCATCTAAACACGTTAATGACATTGTATTTCTGTGTAATATTCACTTTTCAAAAAAAAAAACAAAAAAAAACAAAAACAAAAAACTTTCACATTAGAAGCCCAAAATTCGAATCCTACCTAATGAGGGGAGATATCATTGGAGTGCCTCGACTGACCGGATATTCTACGGGTGGATATAATTTAGCAAGATCAAGTTGTAAACCGGCATTGTAGAGCCTCCCTAATCCTTGCAAAAAAACTTCCGCGTTCTCTTCATGATCACGTTGAATCAATGTAATATTCGTTACCGTTGGTTGCAATGACTTTCTTAAAATCGTTTGTAATAAACCGTGCGGTGCAATTTCAATGGTGATAGCATTGTCAGGAACGAGAGCTAAGATTTCCTCAAAAAGTACCGGTTTCAGTAAATTGTTCGTATGATACTCGGCCGACGAGAATTGTGCGGCCGATGTCGACCATTCATTGTACGGTACCGACGTGCTAAGCCATTTTTGACTTCGTGGTTTGGCCACTGTTATCACCTCTTTCAAATATCCCAAAAGTTTCGATCCAGCTGCTGCGATGTAACGGCTGTTACAGGGTATGTTGTTGCACGATATCTCTTTCGCAAAAATTTTGTTTGCCTATCGAACACGAGTAATATATTACGTGAGCCAATTCGAAGGAAAAATAAATCATTCCAATCGATAATTATCCTTGGATAGATCCCCGATTGATCTCGAACTAACCTGAAGTTTTTCGACAAATTCACTCATGGATTCTGCCGGTCCGCTGATAATTGAACTATCAGGCCCGTTGCGACATTCGACGTTGATATCGGGTGGACACAAATCTTTGATATCTTCATAACCAAGTTCTACGGTGGCCATAGAAATACGGGATACCTTTGTCTGTATCAATCCTCGCGAATACGCCGCCAATATCATCTCCTCCGTAGTAAAACATCCATCCGCGTATGCGCAACCAAGCTCACCGACGGAATGTCCGATTATGTAGTCCGGTATTACGCCCACGGAAGTTAGAAGATTTACCAAGCCTATCTGTATAATTCATGTTTCTATATTTGTCAGATCTCATCGTACGACATGCCAATCTCGCAAATGGCAAAAAATATTCGTCGAATTTACCTGAATCGCAGCAATTCCGACGAACGAGTTCAAGATATTGTCCAACACGCTATTGTCTTTCTTAGTTAAAATATCATAAATATTGATTTTACGCGGTTTTAAAACAGCGTCGCATTTCTCTATTGCTTTGGCAAATATTGGAAATCTCATCAGAGCTTGACCTAATAAATTTCAAATTCTGTTTAATCGTCGTGATAATCGTTATTTTTTTCTGTTTTTTTTTTTTATATATATATATATAGATTTCAACGTTCACGAAGGAACGTTACGAAGTAAGTGTTCATACCCATTCCAGGCCATTGCGAACCCAATCCAGAAAAGACGAAACATATTGGCTTTTTGATGTTAGAATGATTTTCAATCTCCCTCATCTTTTTATCAGACTTTTTAACGCCTGTTATCGTGTATCCTCGATATAAATGACCCGATATATCTTTACGATGAACATCGTGAAGAAGACGAATAAATTCAACGTCCACCGGCCGATTATCGATCTATGATAAAAGATCGTTGAAATTTTATTAACATTATTCTAACAAACATTATCCTTGTTTCGTTTATCAAGAAGTTTTACACGTACGTCATTTAATATTGTTACTACTGCCTCTTCGGTACGTCCAGAAATACCAACGAGCCTGGGCAAATCGTCATTCGGCAAACCTTTATTGACCTTCGTTTTAGGGTTTCTTTGGAGTAAAACGTGAGCATTAGCACCACCAAAGCCGAAAGAATTAATTCCTACGTATTCTCCATCTAACGGAGTAACCTCGGTAACGACTTTGATTCGTCCCTCTCTAAAACATTTCACGTCTTCGCGTGGTCGATTACAGTTAATGTTTGGCGGTATTAGACCAGACTCCATCGATATTATCGCCTGTAAAAGGTTGTCGAAAACAGGAATGATTAATTATCTCATCTTACGTTTCAAACAACGTTTACCTTAGCAATCGAACAAACTCCACTGGCTGGTTCGGTATGACCCAGGTTCCCTTTAACGGAACCAATTTTGAGAGGTTTAGTTCGTCCTTTAGTGAAGATGCGATCTATGGCATTCAATTCCTCAGGATCACCGACTTTCGTCCCGGTGCCATGAGCTTCGATGTAATTAATGGAGGTCATTGGTAATCCGCATTCTTCGTAAAATTCTTTAAAAAGGGTACTCTGCATTTCGCTCGAGGGAAACGTTATTCCCTCTTTTTTGTAGCCATCGCAATTTGTTTTCGCATGGAACACCGTACCGTAGATTCTCTTGGCGTCCTTTGCCTTTTGCAAAAATGCAACAGCGACGGCTTCGCTACGCGTGTAACCAGACGCATCGGCGTCGAAACACTTGGAACAACCATCCTGAGACAAGACCCCTAAAACGAAGAGGATCCGTGATTAAATAATTGTCGCGTTTCGAGAGACGTTCTTCGAACCAGTCGAAATAATTGATACCTAAACGACTAAATTGCAATGTCACGTATGGATGAAGGCAAAGATTAGATCCACCGACGATCGCGTAATCGCATTGTCCGAAACGTATGGCCCTGTAAGCGTGTTCCATAGCGTAAAGACTCGAACTACAGGCTGTATCGACGGTATACGATGGGCCAGTTACATCCAACCAATACGAAATTTTAGAGGCCAACATACCCCTGCTGCAGCCGGTTACGGCAAGACCATCTATCTGAAGTTTCAAAGAGACACATTTTGTTTTTCTTCTTTTTTTTTTTCTCGCCTTATCCATTCCTCATAAATGAATCGTTGATATCTATATACATTTTGTACCTACTTCGAGTTTGTCGTAGTACCAAGTTTTCTCGGTTTCGGAGAAACATGAACCTACGAATACACCCGTCCTGGTCCCTCGCATGTCTTCTGGATTAATTCCAGCATCTACGATAGCTTCGTAAGCATGCTCGAGCAACATTCTACACATGGGATCCATTGTATGGGCTTGCTTATAATGTATTCCAAAAAATGATGCATCGAATTTTTGAATGTTGTCAATTTTACCACTCCTACGTGGAATTTCTGGATGATCTTATGTAATATAACAATAAAAAAAGTATTAACTAACATACTGTCGAATTAAAACGAAATCATCGTCTGCTTAAAAGTCGATACCTAGATCCCAACGACGACTGTCTTCGGTGATACAATCTTTGAGGTTGAAAATATTCTCTCTCAGGATCTCCACATTATTGGATTCTGGAAATCTACCAGCGAATCCGGATATAACGACTTCTTCGCCTGGTTCTGGTTTGGCATATTTGAAGAATCTTTTAGATTCCTTTGGCTCTTTGTACTCGCTCATGGTCTTCCTCGTTTCTTTACGTCGGAATAGAATGTAAGTGATATTTGAAATGGAATAGAAAAAAAACTGAGACCAACACGAACCGTATCTTCGCGTATAATGAAATTGTCAGCGTCGCAAATCCCGCTTTTATAACATTATAGAATTACTTTTATTCCCATCAGGCTCGTTTCATTATTCATATGAAAATTAATTTACGACTGACCCTTGGGTCTACCTCTCCTTCCTCTATTTCAATTACATAGTGTAATGCGATTCAATACATTGCATAGTTATTTCGACCGATGACATTTCTTTCCAACCCTCCCAGCTTTGATATTCAATGTATTAAGATTATCATGGAATATAATCGAGTCAAATCGAATTTATTAGAATTAAATAAAAAAAAAAGAAAAACAAGAAAATACGTATCTACACTTTTGTTATATTCATTATAAAGTCCGACTACTTTTAATTTAAATTTAAAAATATATTATGTCTGATAAAAAATATTCACACTTTTTTCTTTCATTACAAAATAATTCTTAATGGATAATTCATACATCTATATTTAAGTATCAAAAGGCTTACCGGATATCTCGTCACTTTATATATAATGCATATAGTATAAATTTATTAAATGTCAAAGTATTTAAATTTATTAAATTTGTTTAGACCTTATTTACGAATAATATTTTATGCATCAATATGTATATTATTCGAATATTAATACATTTCGATCGTCTACGATTTATATAAAAAAATAATGCGTAACGCATCGATCACTTTCATCAAAATTGAATTGAAATATTGCAAATTCGAGAGAATTGTTAATATCAAAATTAAGCACCTTAGATTTTATTCGACGTAAAAAAAAAAAAAACGATCTTACAATGACGGCACGCGTAACTTAATATTTTAATAATTCCATAAGTTTCATACCGATGCAAATACGATTACGATTCTAACAATGTATTAGCATATATATACGAGTTCACGATGAGAAAAAAAATATATTATATTTAAATGGTACATTGTCGAGAAAAAAAAAAAAGAAATTGCACATATACGGTATTTACAAAACATAATGAATATCTTTATTATATCAATGGTGACTTACATTCAATTACAAAATGAAGTACTTTTTATTAAGTGTAGTGTCAAAAAAAATATATTAGCATTACGTTATATATATATATATATATATATATATATATATATATATATATATATATATGTATATATGATATATATACACACACACATAACACGCACAAACACACACACACATATATATCTTTATAGAATTATCGCAAAATATCTTTAATTTTCGTATATAATACTTAATTAAATAGTACAAACGAGAATTATACTTTGTCTTTTTTTTTTCTTTTCGTTTACTTTGTACTCCTTTTAATACGTGTTTTGTTAACACCGTCATTATGCGTCTTAAATAAAACCATATAACTCTATAACGCTTATAATATCTTAAATTTGCGTGAAATGAAATTTATAAATAGTAGACAGTAAAGAGTAAACAAGTATTATCTAACTGGTCTTCTTTAATACACAAAAAAGAAAAATTTCACCTTTTCGATATAATTTCTTTGTTACGTCAAACTTACTATATATGTATATATTTTATAACGATCAGGAGATAGTGAGAAAAAAAAATAATAATAATAATTATAATAAACGAACGCAAATAGTGTCTTATTTCGATAAACAAACAATATCAATTAATTAATAATGAGAACATACAATGCAAGTAGATACGTTGTGTTGTATGCTATACAGGCTTTTGAAATATATATGCGCGTACGATGAGAATGCTTGTGGAAAATTAATAAGTAATTATTGAATGAAAAGTTACAAAAAAGAAAAAAGAGTGAAAAAATCTTAATGCTTAGACGTATCAGCAAAGTGCACTTTCTTCCCTTGACCATCCAAAGCCTCCATCAGGCTTGAAGTAAAACTGAATTCTGAAGTACTCTCGTCGTCTTGCATCCTAAAAGATATTGAATAGAATGTGAGCACAACAGATAATCGTGTTTAATTGATATTTATAAAAAAAAAAAAAAAAAAAAAAAGAAAAAGAAAAAAAATTATAATTACGTACAGCGTATCCAGGCTCGTAATACTTCCATTTAGATCGGGTATATTGAAGGTACCTTCTATTTTCAATAACTCTAGGAATGTATTAACGGACGCGACATAAATTCCTTTAGAATTGTTTACGCCTAAATATCGTATACTCGAGAGTTCGACTAGAGTTCTTTCTGGACTTTTAGACGAAAGCGTGTAAGCTTCCGCGTCCAATTTGACTATTTCGATCGACGAGAAATGTATGATGAATAGATATGGTTTCCGATAGGCTGAAAAGAAAAAAAAAAGAAAGAAAGAAAAACACGTTACAATTTTCACGTATGTGTATATATATATATATATATATATATATATATATATATATAGCAACGAATAATATTAGATAGAAATTTAATATTACCAAAAGCAAATGGTAAATGATTCCATGTTGGATCAATGCTCCGTGTTCTGTGACCATTTTCATCGACGAACACGCCAAATTCATTGTAACAAAGCAAAAGTTCTACCGTCGAAGGCTTATGCGATACATTTAATACGCAAACAGGAAATATACCAAGTTTCGCAACCCCAGATAATGCTTCCTTTACCGAACTGTCATCCTCTTCTGGAAAATCTTTAAAAAATCGTTTTCGGATAATATATATTTAATTATAAAATAAATTTTTATATATATATATATATATATATATATATATATTTTATTTTGATTATATATTAAGTATAAAAAAAAAACTTATTTTATTATTCGTCTTACCTTCGACGTAATAATTATTAAGATCAATTTGAAAGAATTTATTACATCCAACGATAAGACGATGTTTGGTAAATATAGCACAGCTGCAAGGTTTAGGCGTTTCAAACTCACGAATCCTAATGAAACCTCCACGATCTTCCTCGACGATCCACTTAAATAATCTATGTATTAATAGAATCAAGTAATAATAATAATAATAATAATAATAACAATAATAATAACAATAATATAATTTATCATTAAACGATTCACATAGGAGGAAGCTTAAAAATAAAATGTAATATTTGTCAAGTGAAACGTACATTACATATGATGCAAATGCAGCACAAAGGAATGAGTCTTGTAGTTGATAGAAATGACAACTTTCAGAACCCGTCAAAACGGCTTTAGTATTTATAGCTGGTCTAGAGCACTCGGCCGCAAGTGAATTACTCCTTAATTGTCTCAAGGAACAATAAACCAATTGCCTGTTCTCACCAGCTATCATAATAGCTACGTCTAGATGAGGATGCAGGGATAACTGATGCACCCTTTTCACTCCGCGAATTGTCGTAAGTATTCTAGATTTTGTACCACAATATGAAAATAATCCTTCCTCTGCGCCAAGCAAAAGGACATTATTTTCTCCCACCAAATCTACCGCACAATTTATGTCCAACTGTAAGTATATATATATATATATGTATATATAAAAAAAAGAAAAACTTGACGCGAAACGTGAATTCGGGATAAATTTAATGAGTATAAAAAAAGAAAAATTATACCTGATGCTTCTCTAGTCTTAGTATAGTTTGATACTTTTCATTTCTTATTGCCTTAACGGATGAACATTGACTAGTAACAATTTTTAAAGCTTTCACCCAATTCTTTTTATCAGTCTGACTTAAAGCCATAATATCCAGCCTAGATGTAGGCCAACATGTCGTTAAAGAATTGGATTCTATTCTAAAGATAAATGGTAGATCAGACTTTGCGGTTCCAATTACTTCGGCTTGCTGTATATTCTCCAGAATATTAAAACCATCTTTTTCATTTAGATCTATACTATGCATCGGTGCCATTCCGGAGGAAGGTTGATGGTCGTATATACACAAACGTGATTCTTCCAATCTCAAGTAATTCCTTTCCCAGGAGGATTTCGATCGTGCCGGCATTTTTACCCAGCCCTCCATCGAAATATCACTTTTATTATTCTCTACGTTGTGAGAACTCTGTGAAACAATATAGATTAGATAAATACATATCTATTTTTTTTTTGTCTTTTTTATATTAAATTATTTTAATAAATTTTAATACTCGATCGAAATAATATACATCTACCATATCAGGTTTATCCGGTTGATCTATAGATAACGTTTGAATGCTACCGCCCAAAGACGATAGGCTGTCTTCGCTGTTCTTTAAAGTTCTACCGAATTGTTTAGTGAAATCTCCAGGAAGACCGCAGGTCGCGGGAACGGATAATGAACATTTCAAATGTGTCATCACTTGACACTCGCTGCAAATGGCTGCGCGCTTACCAAATTGAATGGAATCGGCGCAGGCAGTGCATTTTCCAGCGCGCATCGGTAGCGCAACGTTAAATCTATGCGGAATATTATGGCCCATTCTCTGAGGCGACGAACGTTTGGTTAAAATGTCGTTCGTTGTTTCCGTGACATGTGCCATAGGCCTTTTTATTTCCGGGGATGATGGAGAGGAAGGTGCCGATGCAGATATGTGCATAGCCTTATATGCCAATAATTGATCGGTCAACGATTTCACCTTCGCTCGTTCTTTGGTAAGTTGATTTTCTAATTCGCGATAACCGATAGGCATACTCGTACTGGTAGGCGGTATATTCTCCTTTTGTTTCGTACCAAGTATTTTATCGCACATGGTTTTCTTTTTCTTACCGCATTCCTCCAATTTCAATTGCAAATAGTCGATTAATTTCGCTTGTTGTTGCCGCGTACTCTCGGCTTTAACCTCTCTCTCCTGATAGAACTGTCTCATCTCGGCCAATACATTTTCCAATTCCGTTATCCTGTATCTAAGATCCTGTCCTTGATCAATGCTATTTTGTAAATCGGCCATCAGGGAGTAATTAACCTCCTTTAATTCGTGCAAACTCGTCAAATGTTGACTACTTTCCTCCTTAACGATTATTGCCTCCGCCTTCGCAGTTTCTAAAGCCCGTTGCATCTCCGAAAAGTCACATTCCAAATCGCCACACTTCATACTCAATGATTCGACCTGTTCGGTTAGTTCTTGTACCAATTTTTTATATTGATCCCTTTGAGCGATAAAACCGTTCCTCTCGCTCTCAATATCGTTTATCTCCGCTTCCAATCTTTGAACATCGCGCTCGGCTTTCAGCTTCGAATTTTTCTCCTCGTTATGCGCCGTCTGTATTTCGCGCAATTTTATTTCCGCAGTATCTAAATCCTTTTGCAATTTCATTTTGTCTTGTATTAACATATTTTCCCGCGTTTCATGATCGCTCGTCAATCTTTCGTAATCCGTCAGTTGTTCCTCAAGCACGGTACAAGTTTCCTTCAGAAGCTCGATGTTAAGCTCGTAACCGTTAATTTCCTGTTCCAATTTTTCTATTTTCACCTCCAACTCTATTTTATCTTCGTTATGTTTCGTACTTGATTGCGATAAGCGCTTATTTTCTGCATTCAGACTATCTATGCGATCCTGATACGCGCGCATTTGTTTACGCGTTGCGTCTACCTCCCTCCGTAACGCAGTACTCGTAGACTGAAGTTCTTCTATCTCACGATTAGTTTGCGTCAATGCCTGGCAACATCACAAATAATAATAATAACACGATCAAAATTCGAACGAATGAATAAATGTATGAATAAGTAAATCTTTTTTACCCTTTGCGCTGAATCTGCTTGCTGTTTATTTCTAGATGCTTCCTTCGTAATTTCTGTCAAAGACGTTTTTGCGCTATCCAATTCTTTCAACAATTTTTTCGACCTCTCTTCATCCTCCCTCGTCTTATTATTTATTCTGTCCAATAACTTCTGCTTTTCTTCCTGCAACGTTTTTATTTTTCCTTCGGCCGTTTTTGCTTCCCTCAATGCAATTCGTTTATCCAAATTACAATCCGACAATTCCTTTTCCTTTTTCCATAAATTCATTTGAGCCTGCCTTGCCGTTTGTCGTTCGGCAGAAACATTTTCTCTTAAGGTCTCCAATTGCTGTTCCAATTTTTGCACTTGTTCCTGTAAATGTGAATTCTTTTCAAGCAAGTTCTCCGACGATGTCACGTTGGTGCCAGATTCCATCAGTCCAGATTTTTTAAGACTAGCATTTTCGGCCTCCAACTTTGTAACACTCTGCTCCAGACGTTTCAATAGTTCCTCCAGATTGCCAACTTTACGTAAATGTTCCTCTAAAGTTAAAAAATAAACAATAAAATGAGTAACGTACATTCTTTTGTTTTTAAATACAATTAAAGCCATACCTTCCTTATCCAAAGAATCTTGTAGTCTTTTTTGCAAGGCAACTTTATCTTGCGTAGCTTGTTCCAAGTTCAAAGCGAGAGTTTCGTTCTGTTCCAAATTTATTATGGTATCGTTCAAATCAGATTTAGTTGCCTAAAAAAAAAAAAAAAAAATAATGGGTGTAAACAATTATTTTCTTGTAATTCACATACACACACACACACACACACACATATGAAATGAAAGAAGACATGATTATTCTGTTAATATGTTATAATTTTTTAAGTGAGCTCTCACCTCCAATTGTTCCTTAAGCTGTACATTTTCTGCCTTCAATCTGTCAAGTTGTTCTCGCATATTAGCAAACGTTTGTTCTGATATCTGCGCATTTTCCAATTGTTTGGTTCTCTCTTGCAACTGTTTCCTTAAAGTTTCTATTTCTGTATCTCTAACAGGTATTGTAACTTGTACGGCACGTAATTGCTCTTGACAATCCTTAAGTTCATTCTGGGCTAGTTCCAAAGCAACATGGAGTCTCGACTGACGACAATGATTAGAATCTTGTTCGTTCCTTAATTTTACTTCTAATTCGGTATTTTTCGCTATTTCAAAATCTAATTTAGCACGTAATTCGGATATTTGATTATGCGAACGATTTGCTATTTCTTCTAATTTTGTTTCAACACCTTGAACGCTCTGCCGATTGAGCTCTCGGGTTTTAGCTAAAGATTCCTTGTATTGCATCTGTTATAAAAATTGTATTATATTATACTTTTTTCGCTTGTATCCGCACAAAACACAATGAACATTCTAAATAGTATTATAACAGATATAACCAACCTGAAATAATCTAAGTTTATGTAATTCGGCATTTGCAGTTTCAAGTTCGCATTCTGCTCTCTGTAACCTTGAACTCATTTCATTGTTACTTGTACACAATTCTGTAATGCGCGTAGTTTGAGTTTCGATGTGTTTGTTAAGTTGCACAATTTTTTCTTTTTCCGCATTTTCCCATTTACGCTTAGCATCTTTTATAAGAGCAAGAGCTTTGCTCTCTAAATCTCTCCTTTCTTGACGTTCCAATTCTAAAGAATTCATGAAGAACAATTATACGCAATATAAGTAAAGATCATACAATATGATCTATCATATGACTATACTTTCAAAAATGTTTTATGATTTCTTATATCATAAATAACATTAATGTAATATACTTTACATTAATATTGATGTAATATATGATTTATTTTAATATTCTATAAATACTATAACACAATCACAAATATCAAGTAAAGGTAAACACATAATCTTTTTTTGCATTCAAAACATTATGGCAACTTTGTAAAAGTCACAATGTTGCCATTATTCTACCTATGAATGATTCATAACAATGTACCTAATGTCCTCTTTACTGCTGCTAATTCTGATCTTGTTGTAATTAACTCTCGTTCTAGTTTATCCCTTTCTTTATTAGAGGCTTCCAATCGTTTTACTTTTTCCTCCAATTGATATTCCAGCTGGACAATTTCTCGAACCTTATCTTGAAGTTCAAGAATTTTCTTTTGTTTTTCCTGTATCTCCTTTTTCTTATAATCTAATTGCATTTCTAATTCCATTTTTTCCTTTGAATATTTATCAGACTGCAATAATGGATGCTTAGAATACCTAAATTCAAGAAAAGGTCCTTCCGAATTACGTTTAGACAAATGCTTAGTTTCCAAATTTGAAGATTTTTCAAAATCCATTTGATCGCCTGTTATGTAAATAAGCATAAATGTATATATACATACATATTTAAAAAGTAAATAAAGTAAAAAGAATTAAAATGCTTTCAGATATGTTGAAAGCACGCATACTATCAAAAATTACCTAAACTTTTTTTCGTTTCTACCAAATCTTCATTTTTTAAATTTACTAATTCCTGTTTCAATTTACTAGTCTCTTTATCAAATGTTTCTAACTTGCCTCTATGTATCCTCTTTTCATTTCCATTTTGTAAATTAGAAGGTGACTTAAATTTTTCATCTGTCTTATCATTGGACGCTAACATCTTTGTATTCTATGAATAGTACTTATAAACAATATCATTATCATCTACTCTAACTATTTATAGTATCTAACAAAGGGTCTCTAATTCAATTGATCAAAAATATATATATATATGTATATAATTATCTACTTACTATATTTGAAACTTGTTTTAAATAGTTATGTTAACAAAATCAAATGTCTTCTCCATTTGAAAAAATATTTTTTTCTTTTTCTTACAGATATCCATGTGCACTGTTCATACCGTAATACGATCCATTTAAGAAAAGTTTAACTTTTATCATAAATAACAATGTGATATATATCACCACATTCAAATAAATAAACAGTGATCTTTTGCCGGATTGATATATTTACATAATGAATATATCATTTGTATTAGAGAACGACGATTAAATCGTATAAAATTATGTTAAAAATGAAACAATCAAAAGATTGCAATTCGTCATTTATAACTTCACTGCATCTTTCAACAATACGCTATTCATAACGGTCGCGCTACAAACTCCATGACGTTAATATTCAAAATTATCTCTCTGAGGCATTACGATGATTCGTTCCAAACGACAAATTTCTTATTCTAAACAACCAATAGAAACGCGGATATAAGTGTAACAAGACATCTTTCCATTGAACATTTTCGTCAGTTTTCAAATAATTCGCTCGTAAAATGGCGGACGAAAGAAGTTCACCGATTGGTTAACATATTTCTGATTAACCTTAAGTTTTACGACTTTCGAAATGAAATTATATGGAAAGTTTATTATCCAATCAAAAATTCAAATACTTCGATGTATTTACAAATTATAAAAGCCTATATATATATATATATATATAAAGAGAGAAAAGTGAAGATCATATAATCGAAACTAGATTAGAAAGTGTTTTCACATACACGTGGAGAACTCATGTAAGTAGTATGTCTAAATAGTATACGGTATGTTTCGTGCATGGAGGAAGTTCTTGCGAAGTATAAATATTATTTCCTTTTTAACATTGTAGTGAAGAAGTCCACAGAACGTAAGAAAGTGTATCGAAATTAATAGGACAGTAATTTTATAAAATATGGAATTGATTACAATAGAATTAAGACCTCGCCTTCGATCTTGTACAGTTTTTCTATTTATGAAAAAATCTATAACCTTAGATAAAGTACAAGTTAAACTCTTGGAAACAAGTATTATGTTGTCAATAGGGAACAATGTAACATATATCACATTGCCAAATATAAAAATTGTACCAACTTCATTGTCTTCCTTGAGCGTAATAGATAGATGGGTGTGTTTTCGTTTAAATACTAGGCCGTCGGATTCAGAATTTGGATCATTTCAAAGAGAGGTTATTACAGATAGAAAGGCACAATTTAATGTGTTAGAAAACAAGAAAAAGATAATTGAAAATTCCAAATGTACGATATTGTGTACGTGCTGTAAGAATGTATTTTGTAAGGAGCTTTATTTTCGAAGAGTTTTACCACTTCCTGACGTCGACTTTGACCCATCTGAATGGTTTTGTCATAAACAGGACATAGATTTCATGTCATTTTTACATCAAAATAAATTAGATCTTTTTTATGGTTTATTTTTTTCGATAATAAATAGCAATATCTTTTACAATTATAGAAAAAACAAAAAAGACATTTTATGCAATAGGTGTTTGTCTAATGTAGGAATTCAGGATAAGGTTAGTTCATTTAAGATTTGGGATTGTTGCGTTGATTATAAATTGGAGACTAATAAAATAATTATCGAAGAAGTATCTAATCCTCTCAATGATTTTATGACAATTGTTAAAAATTTCATTAATAATAATATATTTGGTGATATTATCTTAGAATGTTTATTGGCTAAACAATCGCATTATATAGTAATTAAACTAATGGATGTAGGGTTAGGTATACTTATAGAAGGAGATGTAAAATGTAACAGTGACAAGATTAATCTAAAAGAAGTTTCTGTTACTAAAGTATTGTACAAATATGTAACAGACAAAATGATTTTACCTGAAGATTGTATTAATGGAAAAAATTATGAAGTAAGTTTATCTATGATTGAAGCTGGATTTGATTACTTATTATCATCGACAAAACGATTTCCAAAACATTATAAAACCATTGAGGATTATTATGTTGGTTATATAAATCTAAAATAAATTGATTAACTGTTTTGATTGTTAATAAAAGAAAAAAATATGTATATGAGAAAATATATCATTTCTCAAACGACCTATTTTTTGAAATTTTATGTACCATGTTATGCATGATATAGTATAAACAACCACATATATATATATTTTCTTTTTTTTTTGAACAAATTAATAACATTTTATTGAATCATCAATTTACAGTTTTCTTAACTTATTTCCACTACTATGCTACTAGGCTGTATTGTACAGTATTAATTTCCTATATTCTGGCACTATATTCCAATTTTATTTAAAAGTATTATTGCTGCTTTAGATATAGCAGCTCTAAAAAATTAAACATAAATTATATACTTTTATAATTTTTATTACCTCTTGAAGTGCCTATTATTTATCAAATTAAATGTGATGCAAGAAAATATAAAGACAGAAAAAAAATATGTATAACATTAATGTATACATATAATTAAAGTGCATGTACGTAATTTTATCTCATTAACTTCTATTGATTTACATATGTATATATGTATAATTTTACGAACATCAAGAAAAATAATATTGAAAATGCTAATAAAACTATCTCCATAGCATAAAAGAGAAACATACATTTTGATTTGCTACTTTTTCTTATCATTAACATTTTTTATGTATTTGATACAACCAACATACAAGTATAAGTTATAGAAGAATTTGTGAAATATACAGTTTATAATTAAAAATTTTCATGAAAACAATGTTTCGTATAAATTTTTACGAAAATGATTAATCATATGATCTTTCTTAAGTATTCATTATATCAATATCATTCTACAATTGGTGTTGTACCATTAATAGACAATGATATAAAATATATAATAAACATGCAGATTTTAAGACTCATATGCATTAAAGATAATCATTTATAATACTCTTGGAAATTTAATAATCTTTGGTTAATTGTTTTAATGTGAATTATTTCAATTTAAAAAAGAATTTTCAAGATAGTAAAACATATATTATTTTATCAATTATTTTAGACTGTTTAAAATTATACATATGCAACTTTAGATATAAATGAAACCTTATTCGCAAATAGGTTACATCCTATGTATTATAATTATTCTTACATTCCTTTTTTAATTACGTACATTATACAGTATAAGCACTGAGGTGAACTGTATGCATCTATATCACTGATAGTTCTATAAAAATAAATCTTTAAGGCTAATATTTAATTACAATTAATATAAATAATTTCAATTTCTTGCATCTTCTATTTTGTTTGTATAATAAAAGCTTATATACCCAAATTATAAGGTCATTTAAAATAAAGTAATAGTCTTAATTATTTGTTCTAATTATATAAATTCTGGATAACATAATTGTATAATATTTTGGACATTAATGTCACCAAATAAGGTAGGTGCCTTTTAAAGAGTTAGGCCACAAACATCATACTATACTGCAATACTTACATTTTCATTTTATAATAAAGCATCATGTACCATCTACGTTGCACTTGTTTCATTGTGAAAAACATGCAATCTTTCAGATAGTGGTGCAGTATAAGCCCAACCATTGTCTTTGATCTCTTTAAACAGCTATAGAATAAAAAAGTGAACATTTTATAAATGGTATCACAAAGTAAATAATAATTCTTCAAGATATAGAAGTATATTAAAGTTACTTTTGTCTGCCATGTTTCATTATTCTCTTTGCGTTGACGGGCTTCATCTCGTTGTTTTTGTTCAATTGCATATTTCGCAGCTGTAGCCTTATCCATATCATTAATACGTAAACCCATAGTCACTTCTCGCCACACTTTCCTTGATTCATATTCTTCTTGTTCACAGATTGGTTTAACTAACTTTTTTTCTATTGGAAGTTCTCTTACATCAAACGTTTCAACTCGCTAAAACAATAAGAACAACATAAATATATATATGATTAGACGAAAAGCACGTAAAATATTTTGTATACTTACTCCATCGACCCATTTCGCTTCCATAGCACCATTCCATTCTCCGTTTATAACAAGAAATGGTTTTTTATCCGCCGGTTGAGTAACATGACAAGTAATTCTATTACGTTTTCCACCATAAAAAGGTTTTGTTAGAAATTCTACTGTTGCGTGATACCCAGTTTGTGCACAGCTTATAGTGGCTATTCCTCCTAATTCTATCCAGGGAACAGTAAGAATTGATCTGCCATAACCATTTGGAAAAGTTAAAACATACTCTTCACCATGTTCTAGTACATTTACCCAACCCTTTCCAATATTATGCACTCCTATACTGAGTCCCAAAAATTTGCTCTTTGTCCAAACGTGGGCGGAAAAACTTATTTTTTTTGCATAATGTTCTGCGTAAAAAGCACTCACTGCAACGTATAAAAAATATAAGTACGACTATAAATTATTTATAAATCATACAATGTATATACCTGGAGGATGATGAGAAACTTGTTCAGCGATGAATGACAGTTGATTTTCTTTGCACCATGGAACCGGTCCTTCTGTTACATTCTTCGTATCAATATTTACATCATCTGTACAATTTTCATTAACAAGATTCCAATGACATCGAAAAATTTCACCCAATATAGGATTGTATGGTTTCTTAGCTACGCCAGATCTACGGCCAGCATGAAAACTGCATAAATACCAGCGTACTACTTGTACCATTCTTTCTCTAGGTGTAGGCATATCTGCAATGCTATAAATTTTATATATAAATAAATAACCCTTTTTTTTATAAATACCTTTATAATATTAATCCTCAAGGAAATCATATTTACCTTACAAACTGATCGGGATGAGTAAAATAATCTGCATACATTTCAAGAAGCGATCTACGTTCCAAAATAAAGGTAGGCAATGCAACTTTGGTTAAATCCATACCGATTTTTACTTGTGACAGAAGATGTGTCACTACTGATCCATGGCTTTCCATGGAATCCACTAAAATGAAAAGTGATAATTTTAGTTTTAAAAAAGTGTTAACTAATAAGTGTACGTTAAAAAATTTGTAGATACTAACTTTCTGTGTCGCTCTCTTCCTCGTACAAGGCTGTAGATACACACATTTTATCATAAAAAAAAAAAATAATAACACGATTGTAATATTTATACATTAATAGATATTTTTCTTATTATTTGGAAAATAAGTTAATGATTGGATTTATATTTGTTTTAATATTCATTATCAACTTAACCTTGCATTTTGAAAGATGAATGCATAACTTACTATTTATATCTATATTCAACATATTGTTTTTGTAGATTATACCAACTAGTATCCATTCCTAAAAACTCTCACTTCTGTCAAAATCAGCTATGGTTGATGCAAAATATTTTGTTGTACAATAATTTGATCATATATTGAACAAACATCAACAAAACTTTTATATAACTCTGTGTGATAGTTTGTTATCATGTTTTGTAATATTCCAATATAGATTCAATTGTTCTTTCTAAAATTAATTATTAAATTTCTCAAAGAAAATCGACTGTCGAAAATTCACAGAACACAAGTGTTTCACATATTATGTGACATACTATCTAATCAATATTACAGCGACCGGTAAAGTCAATTTCGATAAATTTTTGTTATCGACATTTAAAAACATTTAAAACACATTCTAGCGGATATTATATTCATTACAAATTTGGCAAGAGTTTTGGATAAAAAGGAAATGTTTACTATTCTACTTCTTTGAATTTTATAATATATATATATATAAAATTGATAGTAAAATATTTAATAAAAATATATACACACAACAAATGAAAAAAATATTTATAACTTATCATTTTGTTACATGATTAAAGTGCTTCGCAGCTATTGTAAATTCGGTTTAATTTCCGTGCTTTTTTTTATATTATTATTATATTGTAGGAAAAAAATAATAGTTAATAGGTACTTACCATCATAGTCTACAGAACCATCTCCCTTTATAGGTGGTAATGGAGATTGTTTACGCATATCTCCAGCAATTTCTCCAATCGATTGAAAACGATCACTTTCACGTCGTCTACTACACAGTGTGTTAATACAGTATAATATTAAATAATTTATATACATATCCATATATTAATTTGTTAATACGATGTTAATATGATGTTAATATTTGTTAATATTTCATCCAATTAAATTTATCACTAATCTTTAATAGAAATATGAAATAAGTATACTTACAGTGAGATATGATTCTGTGCTGTCAAGGGAGGTGACAATTCATCGGCAGCATCATAATAATCTTCATCTTCATCCGATGAGGAATATGAAAACTGAGGTACTGGAAGATCTCTATTATCAACAACTAAAATATAATAAAGTACAGTTGATAATTTCTATAAATGTAATAGTTCAATATTTTTAAATATAAAGAAATTATAATATCAACCATTGGGTAAAGTAGGTATTCTTGATTCTGTACATTCTGAACCCAATTCGATACCAGTTTGCACCGTTGATTCTGGTTCTGTAACTGCAACTATAAATATTTCATAAATCAATATTCGAAAAATTACAATAGGTTTAAATGAAAATAATCAAATGAATACCATGATTTATAGGTGGTGTAGAATTCATTGTATCAGTGGAAGGTCCTCTATATATACCATTGACAGGTATAGCTGTGTTCTGGAATTATTCAGAGGAGAATGATAAGTTTGATGGAAAAGAATGAAATATATAATATCTATAATACCTTTGCAATTTGTAATTGGACTATGGTATGCTTAACAGAATTCAACATTGCATTTGCTTGTGTCAAAACTGCTGCATAGTTTTCTTGCTTTTCTTCATTTTCCGGCTCTATACTCTCCTGTTTTGTTTCAATTAATTTTATTTGATCAATTAACAGTTGGAGATAAGCATCAGCTTCTGCCACTTTACGATTGAAATCTTGTTTGGGTGGTGATTTTTTTGGATCCCATCGCTAAATTCCATACATAATTTTTCTACATATCTGTATGAAATAATATATTATAAAGAAAAAAAATAAAATGATATCTTTGTAGTCGTACCGCATGCGAATGACGCAGTATCGTATCTTCTAGAGCATCGACCCAACGTTCACGTTCCTCACCGTTGCGCGTTTGGAAATGAAAAGTTTTTGGATCATCTTTGTAAGACGACGTAGTTATTGTAAATGTACTATCGTCCTCATCATCAATACCTATAATTGCACCTCTTAATCGTACACATCCTCTACGAGCACCACGCATCATTTTCTCTTTACTCTAAAAATAAAATGTGTTTATATCTTAATCTTGTCAATGTTTCTTATTTAGATGGAATAATATCAATTATTTATTAAAAATACATTCCTAATGTAAACATAGATTATTATTCCATTTTAATTTTACAAAATTTGGATTTTCTTAAATTTTTCGATTTATGTAATGTAAAAATTAAAGCAATTTAATAAAATCTTAATTAAGTTATTTATAAAGCCCGCGAATTTGTAACGAAGGGTGTAACCTGTAAAGCATACTATTATATTTTGCATATTTTATGTAAATTTGACACGATACTCACGGTATAATATGACAATAAGGCAGCATTGTCATCTAAAACAAACCACCGATATTGCCATCCATTAACAACATTTGTCCATTTACTGAGCGAACCCTCCATCGTCGACATTATTTGTTGCGCGTTTGCTGATTATAACTGTGTTAGAATTTATATAAAAATCAGAGTGAAAACTTACAAATATAAATCTTGGAATCAAGTACTAATCTATAACGAACAATTTCATTCGCAAACACATGTCAGGGGCTCGAACGAATATATGCATACATATGTATTTACACGAAGACAATTCAATCTAACGAGTATAAAATAATTTCAAATATTAAATTGCATTTGTTAAAATATTTATTTTGAGCTCTTCTTTTTGCACTTATACAAATCGTAAAATAGGTGAAAACAATTTTTACTAAAAAGTATTTAAATTATTAAAATCGTTCGAGAAAATATATATACAAATTCACCTATTATTTCATCGAATGATATTCAACTGTATCGCTTTGTAAAGATCGAAATTTTCTTTTCACATTGATAATAATGCATTTAAAGTCCATACTATTTTGAACAGATTTATAGATAATTTTTTGTAGCATTGTAATGAGTCGCCATCTATGCAATACACATACAACGAAAAAATTTGTCTTCTGCCATTTTGCTTATTCAGTCAATGATGCGTTTTATTGCAAACAAAGAAAAAATAGTGAAGTATATAGAATTATTTACTTTATTCCGAACCATTAGACAGTGCGTGCCAGAAAATATTGTTTTATTCGTTTAAATTATTTAAAGATTAATTCAATAAATCATTATGAGTTCGGAATTAGTACTGGGCATACGATCGAACTCACAAAATTTGACAACTATCAAATTACGGGATATTAATTTAAAAAACAGAGTAGAAGACTTAAGATACAAGACTGCGGCGAAAGTTAATTTATCCAAGGAATCATTCGGTAAGAAAATTAATTTATTTTTAATTTAGAAAATTCATTGTTCTAACCTATCTTTATCATTGAATTTCATATCTTTCAAACGTCTATTATTTAATAACGACTTATTAAACAGAACTTATATATTGTGGATGTATCCTGGAAGATGACATAACTCTAGAAGCTTGTGGACTTAAAAGCGGCGCAATGGTACACGTTTTAATGAAAAAGGAAGTAGAACCTCCAGTACCGTTAAAATGTATATCAGAAGAAACTATCCTACAGCTGGCTTCTACGTTCAAATCTTTTATTGAAAATCCTGCATTTAGAAGTGCTTTACACGTAATTATTAATGATATAATATACTTTTAACTAAATACATATAAGTAAAGTAAAAACTTGTGCATAATGTATTTCAGCGTTTAAGTAAAAGACCAGAAGTTATAGATAACATCATTTCATCATCTCCCGGATTGGACGAGGACTCCGTTGCAATTGCTATGTTACAGGATCCGGATCTAATGGGCCATTTTACAGATATAGATACTATTAAAAGGTAAGCTTTTTATCAATAAGTCTTTACATTTATCAACAAATCTTTACCAAAATTAGATAGTATTTAAAATTATTCAACTATATTACAGAATTGCGGAATTTCATCCGGTACTTATAGATGCAGCACAAAATTTAGCCGCTGCCGTACACGAGGAAGCCCATAACAATGTTACTGCCGGTTCTAATTCCTCCATGTTGAATACACCACCCGCCGCTTACTCTTACAGTCTAGATAATTTGAGCGACGACGAAGAAATGGCTGGTGATTCTTCGCAATCGTCGGACTCTACTCAACCATCGAATTTGTCTGCTAATTCGTCGAACACTATTACTACGGCACGACTTGCGGCAGCTCTATCAAGGGCGGGAAGTCGTGCTTTTCCATTATCGAACTCTCCATCTTCTACGTCAGCTAGTAGTACAAATTCAGGTGTTATAACTACCGAGATGTTCACACAGGCTATGCAACAAGCATTTGCGACGACCCCTGCTTCAATTGCCGCCCCAACAGCTCCAACAGTTCCAACAGTTCCGACAGCACCAACTTCGTTGTCTCCTATGTTACATCCAACTCTTCCAGAATCTACAGATTTACAAAGACAATTGGCGCAAATGCACGAAATGGGTCTACAAGACGATAATACCAATGTCCAAGCGTTAATACTAACGAATGGGAATGTACAAGCTGCGATCGAACTTGTATTTAATAGTTTCAGCGATAATTAGGAAATTTGTAATAAAAAACTCGCTCTCACAATCACCAATAAGGTCTTCTCCTGTCATAAACTTTCAAAACTTTATCTTCTTAATCTTGATTGTTCGTTAACTATTATTAATACGATTATGTTAAAATTGAACGTATACACTAGATAAATGTTCTCTTAAAGGACCATACTTTCGTTATTTATTGTTATTCGTTTATGTTATTCCATTGAAAAATATAGTTAATTAATAGTAAGGAGATTGCAAGATATACATATATATATATATATATATATATATATATATATATACATACATATATATATGATACAATTGTTTGAAGGAATTAAAAAAAAATATTCGCACACGAAATATCATAAGTTTGTTTATTGTACGTTTTTATTAAAACAAAAACAAAACAAAAGTTACGTATGTCTCTTCGATCGCCTACATTATTCTTGGAACATGGACAATATGATGTAATTTAAAAAAAAAAAAAAAGGAAGAAGAAAAAGGAAAAATTAATGGACGTTCGATATCAAAAGAAAGCTCCGATAGAGATTCGTTTTAACTTGCAGCGTGATATTTATGACTGGAAGTAGTAGGGCACATAGGAGCAGCAGTCGGAGTAACAAAGAGTAACCGAATGGTAGGGGGTGGTAGTGGTAATGGTGGTGGTGGTGGTGGTAGCAGTATACTTGGTGGAGAGAGGGTAACCGCTTACTCCTCTTCTCCCTAGAGGTTGTCAGTGACAGTCGAGCTGTCGCGTCGTTAAAACGCACGGAGGGAGTTTCTCGAATTGCGCAGCCGAGAAAAGCGTCCGTTACACCCGGCACCCGGTGACCGCTAGTACGCGTGTGTGTACGTCCAATAATACGAGTAATCGCACGTGTATGAAGAAAAAGAGAGAGAGAGAGAGAGAGAAGTGATCGTGCCGATATTTATAACGGAACTCATCGTAGACTCATCGAATCTATACAATCTGGAACAGAAAGGTACGAAAAGAAGATGGTGGAGGGGGGGGGGGGGGAATTAAATTCGTTTCGTTAGAAGGTTATAGGCAAGGGTAGTATACCGTATATTCCGTTGATCGTATTATTAACAGGCAAGATACACATATTAGACGTTAATATATGTATGTATGTATATATATATATATATATATATATATATATATATATATATATATATATAAAAGATTGGATACGAAAAATAATATTGCCGAAATAATAGGAAGCGATCTTATTCTTCGATCAAACCAGAGATTCGTTTAGTATCTCTCTCTCTCTCTCTCTCTCTCTCTCTCTCTCTCTCTCTCTCTCTCTCTCTCTCTCTCTCTCTCTTTCTCTCGTTGCCGATGTATAACACCGATTCGTTCGAAGGTTCTTTCGTAGAAATGTCGCCAGAGCGCGGTAACGTTTTTCTCCCCCCCCCCTGTTTTCTTCCTTTTCTTCTTCTTTCTCATCATCCTTTTTTTTTTTTAAATTCAACCCCTTGCCATACGATTTTCAGTGATACGTTGCAGCACGCAATGGCGAAGAATTGGCACCGTTAGAACAGGGACGTTATCCCGAAGGACGAATTTTTCAGAGTTCTTCCTCTTCCTCCTTTTCTTCTTCTTCTTCTCTTTTTTCTTGTCGGTCCGATTATGAGGGGGAAAAAGGTGCGACTCCTTTTTCCAACGAATATCTTCTAATACCTATTACCTGGACGAAAGAACTATTTTTCATCGAAACGATTCGTTATGGGAGACATCAAAAGGCAGCCAGACTCTTCGTATTATTTTCTTCTTTTTTTTTTCTTCATTGTTTTCCCCCTCTCTCTCTCTCTCTTTCTTTCTCTACCCTCCTCCCCGGCTCCGACCCCGGCATACCCATCGGCAGTCACCGTTCGTATTTTCAAATGATCGAAAAAAAAAATTAATCCTCCATTCGACTCCAGCGCGTTTCTTTTTCCTACGATCGAGCGATCATATTATTAGTATTATTATTATTACGTATTCGGCGGCGTCAAGCCGTGATCATATATACGATTCTTCTTAGAACTTACGATTAATCTCTCTCTCTCTCTCTCTCTCTCTCTCTCTCTCTCTCTCTCTCGTTCGAACGTTTCTATTCCTTAGACGTTAGAAAAGTTTTGCTGACATGGTGTCGTTGTTGTCGTTGTGTGGTTCGAGCATGCGTGCCCATTTAAATCGTATTTTAGGTTAACGACATTTTCACATTGAAAACGATCCTTTACTCCTTACGATTTTTCTTTCGATATACGATTCAGTCGGTTATTAAAATCGATTAGTTCGTTATCGTAGTCGTCTGAGATGGTGTCTGCTTTGTAAGAATGCATTTACATTTTCGAGAATATATGTATATATATATATATATATATATATATATATATAAATATACATATATGTGTGTGTGTATGTGTACGTACGGATTGAGATGCGTAAAAGAAAGAATTTTCGTTCGTCCTTGAATACGTTAAACTGTCACCGTACATCTCGAGGTCGCTATTAAAAGTATACAAATGGTTAATGAATTGGCGACAAGAGAAATGCAAATAGAAGAAAACGTCTTGTTTGATCTAATTAAATCGATTGTCGTCATTACAATTTATATATATATATATTTGTTCTTACTGTATGTACGGTGTATTATCTAATTAACTATACAAAGTATTTATTATAAAATTCCATCGATTCATACGTCCTTCATTTAAACATACCCGCTCTTTTTCTTTTCAAATCTCATGAAAATTTTCTTTGATGTTGATATTTCGATGTATATTTTTTTTTTTTTTTATATAAGCTTACATACATGCATACATAAATACATAAATACATACATACACACGAGGAGTCATAATGTTAAGCGTGAAGACAATTTTAATTTCAAACGAGTCTCGAAATATCGCATATCGAATGTACATATTAAATCGATTATCGTCGAGTTTTTTACGATGTATATATATATATATATCATCTCGTCGTTAGAAATTCATGTATAAAGCGCGACACGTGCGTATTACACGTTTCATCAATTTGGTCGTTTAATTAAACCGGTGTCGAGAATAAAAGACTTAAAATAATAAGACGAAGAAGACGAAGCGTTCGCACTCGCGTGGAAACGGTGGATTGTGCCACGAGGAGGGGGGTTTGGGGTGTGGGGGTGTGTGGGGGAGGGCGGCAGCAGAATTAATTCGATGATTAAATGACTCCGCGCATTAACGTGCTAGGAGACGGTAATTATGCATGCGCTCGGAAATAAACAAGTGTAATTTCATAATTGTCTATAGCATAAGTCATGCGGTACTCGTTAACTAATTATGATCAAACGGCCAAGGGCACGCGACGATTGGTCCTCGATCGATCGATCGATCGATTCATCGATCGCTCGCCGATTGCAACTTCGTAGAAAAAGAATCGCGCTTGTTACGTGGATTTTTTCCCCCTTTTTCTTTTCTTTTTCTTTTTTTTTTTTTACTTTGATTTCATAATTATATTTCTATATTTTCATGAATCAGACGGTGGAATTAAAGAGGATCATTCTTGTCGGCAGGAATTCGAAGAAGAGGATCCGGTGATCGGTGAAGATTCCATAATAAATCAAAAAACTAGTTCTACGTGGAAGAAGTTTCGTAAAGGAATTTTCTGAGGGAATTCTAAAAGGAAGAAAACGTTGAAGAAGAAGAAGAAAAATAAAAAAATAAAAAAATGGCGCACGAAAACGGTATAAACGGGGACACGGATTCTGAGACGGTAGAGTTGAATCCTCTTAGGAGAACGAGATTCCACGTGAATCGAGTTGACAGCGTCGAAGGTCGCACCAGTCTCTTAGGCGAACAGGAAACGAAAAAATCACTTAGACACATGACGAGAGAAGCTTTACCCAGGCTCGACAATTATAGGAATATTATGAGTATTCAGGCTGCCCACAGACCCTCGCTCGATGAACTCCACAATCCTACCCTTCTTAACAAGGTAACGCAAGACGATGCTCCTCTTTTTTTCTCCTTTTCTTTTATTTATTTATTTATTTTTTTTTATATATATATATTTATTTATTTTTCTTCTCTCTCTAAAATATCCCCCCGTGCCAACGTTTCTTCCTTCGTTATAGGCATGAACGAATGGCCCCTTCTTATCAACATTTCTTAGGAATGCTAATTATTAAATATTAATATTTCCATCAAGGAAATATTAATATTTCAAAATTTATATGTGTGTGTGTGTGTGTGTGTGTGTGTATATATATATATATATAGTAATATCATAGATTAGAGGCTTCTAAAATTGGCTTTTGTTACTTGAACAAAGGACGTTCAGGCATGAAAGGTAAATAATTTTTTAAAGCCTCTTAAATTTTATCGTCGCTTTTCTGCGAACGTCTACGTTTAAACGTCCGTAAGGATTTATCATAGCGCATTACATAGGTACCTTGCGTTTATTTTCCATAAGAAAATAATTGATATAAACATCGTCCGACATTAATCCTTTCAATACCGTTCTTCGATCTTCTCGAATACTTTTGAAATATAATCCGATTTGGTATAACGAAGTGGAACGATGCTTGGATATAATCGTTAAAGAATATCATTTATTCGATATTGAATGTATTGTAAACGTTTATAAACGTGCCTTTAAAGAATTTCATTAGAGACGAGCGTTACAGCGACTCGAAGTTTTGCAAAGTTTCAAGAATCGACGAATATTTTACAAGCTCATATTGCACGCTCGAGTTTAGAATGTAGAGAACGCGCATACCTGCAGAAATTATGGTCTCCGTCAATATACCTGTGTGTGTAAATACTTTCTTAAAAATATTTTCTTTCTTTAAAGTTGCGCGTGCATGTATATATATATATATATATACATAGATAGATATCTATTTATATATGTACACATGAATGGATGGATAGATAATATCAGATAGTCTCTCTACTCGTAGATAGACATATATATATATAGAAAGACTATCTGATATTTTTTTTTTTTTATTAGAGAAATCGTCTAATAAGTTTAGTTAGAAAGTCGATAGAGTTACTCGTCTCGCATACCGATGCATATTACGATATAAAAAGAAACTCGTTCGATTGCGAAGAAGGATATCGGCGTTACTATGTGTCACGTAAGCGTGACACATTTCTTTCTTCTTCTTCTTTTTTTTTTTTTTTTGTCTATGAGAGAGCCTTGCCGTAAACGTCGTTGGGTCAAAACGAAGACCCTCACGTTCTGTCGGTCAATTAAAGCATCATCTGGAAACTACGACGAAGTATTCGAAGAGATCGGCCAATGCGGTCCGTTATTAACGCCACGAACGAACGATAAGAGATCAAATCTAAAACGCGGAAGTTAAGATCTTCCGATCTTCCATTATCGAATAATCGAATATATTTTGATTCCGATCGAAACGAATCCAAATCGCTCAATTTCCAAACGGATTCGTTTTTGTTACATTTATCTCTCGTATGCCTCCTATCCTATCTTAACGTGGCCATATTTCTGTCTCGCCGGATGAGATATTCCCTTTGATATATATGCTCGAGCATGAAAGGAGAACGCAAAGATATTCTTCTCTATGAAAGCCGGGGAAACGGGAAACGCGCGAAATATGCGAGATGTTCGAAGATACGTCAAAGATATTGTGTTTACGATGAGAAATAAAAACGATCAACGCGGATGAGGATTTTTTTTCCTTTTTTTTTTTTTTTTTTATCCCGGCGATATAATAAAGACGATAATTTCCGATTGCAGCCGGCAGCCTGCAAGATTATCTCGGAATAAATTTTTCACGAAACGCTTGGAATAAATTACGAGTTTTTTTCTTTTTTCTTTATTTGTTTTTTTAATTAAATACGCAAACATACGTACGTATAAGTAGCTCGATGAGATTGATTATCGAGAAACTGTGTCTAAGCGAAACGAAATATCGTCGATCGAATGAACGAAACGATTTAACGAATAAAACGTACGAGGGATAAGGAGAAGGGGGAGGATTCTCTTATTCGTTTGAGTTTCTTTCGGAAAAAAAAAAAAACAAAAATCAGCTTCCTTTTAACGGCGTCTTCGCCGAATGTCCCTTTTAACGGCGGCGTTGTTAAATGTTTAAACGAGATCCATAAGGAAGGCCAACGTAATATGTGCACAAAGTAATCATCGCAACGGACGATTATTATCAGGCATGAGTCATTGTGAATTTTTTTTTCTTTTTTCTTTCTTTTTTTTTTCTTTTTTCTTAACAATTCTATATTCCTTATCCGCAAAGTAAAAGAGATCTCTTGTCTTTGAATGAAATGCACTCGTAGTGTAAGAATAAAGCAACGAGCAATAATTACGGGTCTCTCTCTTTCTCTCTCTCTCTCTCTCTCTCTCTCTCGTGTATCGCCACGTAGTGGTAATGATTCAGAAAATAGAAACATACCAGTCGTTGATCCGAATTGTCAGGCATAGTGCATACCTACATAGGACTTAATATAGGAAATCGCGTGCTTCGAATACATTATGTTGCGAGGGTTAAGCGTTCGTTATTATTTCACTATCGCGGCACATGTCACGAAATGTCTAAGCGCGTAACGCATCGTGACGTAACGCGCGTAGCATTGACACGATCAAAAATCAAGATTATCGAAGGCGCGCTCTTCCTCTATGTCGGTTTGGAACGCGTAATAAAAAAAAAAGAAAGAGAGAGAGAGAGAGAGAGAGAGAGAGAGAGAGAGAGAGAGAATGAATGAATGAAAGAAAAGAAAAAAAAGAAAAACCAATAAAGTTAAAACAAAAAAATAGAGAGAGAGAGAGAGAGAAAGAGAGAGAGAGGGAAAAGAAAAGAAAGAAAAAGAGAAACACAAATGCATTGACCGTATATTTGTAGAGGGCAAAGTGTCACGGGATTGGATCTGCGGAGGTGTGCAAGAATAATTTCGCAATTATAGTAGAGTCCAAGGCAAGAATATTCGTGGATATAACGGGAAATAATTGGACGAAACGAGCGTACATCTTTTAAGAGTCGCTATGGACTGACTCCCTCCCTCCCCGCGTCGGTCCCCAGACTATCGATGGAATTACGCGTTTGTAAATATACACAATCGATTTCCAATATTTTCTTCCTTCATTATGTTTTTTTGTTCTTTACTTTTCTCCTCTCTCTCTCTCTCTCTCTCTCTCTCTCTCCATCTCTATCTCTATCTCTATCTCTGTCTCTATCTATCTCTGTTATGACATTGAGAAAGCAATCCGATTGTTTGATTTTCTCCTTCCGTTATTGGATATGTCCCTAATTCGTTCGGGGGCTTCTTCCCGAGGCGAAACTTCGTGGTAATAATTCAGGATCAAAGGCGTTAGATATATTTCTCAACGCGTTAGTCGCATTTGTTGTAACGAACGGGAAGATCTTTGAATTTCGTTTTGTAAAGAGCATTCCGATGTTGGGCGTCGTATGGCGTATATATCTACGATATGCGAGGCGTCGTTACGTAAATCGTTAGTCTTCATTGGGCGACTCGCGGACGACCCTTCCTCTAGACGAATCACCTTCAATGTCGATAACCACCTCTAAATCTCAATTTACGCGTAACGTCTGCGTAGAGAGAGAGAGAGAGAGAGAGAGAGAGAGAGAGAGAGAGAGATTCGAATCCGATGCACCTCTCTTTCTCTTTGTCCCAATCAAATCGATATTTTTTTTCATCCTATCTCCTAGGTTCGTATCATTTAACGATCTCCACGGTCTTTTACCGTTAATGTAAATTGACGTAATCGCGCGTTAATCCTGTCGATTTTTGACCTTGTAACTCACGTTCATCAATTACACGTATCGCAACAAAAACGAAGCCAGCCGATTACTTTCGCTCAAGTGAGTCAATAATGCGTTTAACGTATCGACTTTATATAATCATTACAATGATCGTTACGTTAACATACACGATCTTTTTTATACGATATATATATATATATATATATATATATATATATATATATATATAAATATAAATATATATATATATATGTAAATGATCTTTTCGAATTGGTCGAAATTTATTCGATTTCGTTGATTTACACGAATTTACATATATATTATATACATATATATGGAGAAAAAAAAAAGAAAAATATTTGTACATTTAGAGATCCGGCTCACACACACTGCCCATAACGGACGTAAAGCTGCCGGTGTCCGGTATCAAATTTGGATGGATTCAAGGAGTTTTAATGAGATGCCTCCTAAACATATGGGGGGTCATGCTCTTTCTACGACTTTCTTGGGTCGTAGCTCATACTGGCATAGGTGAATATATAAAATATATGGATATATATATATGTATAAAAAAAAAAAAAAAAGAAATGATCCTTGTGATAAATCGACAATTTCTCTAAATAATGAAACATGATTTTTCTGTAATTTCAGGACAATCTATACTATTGATTCTTACAACTACAGTAGTTACGACCATTACATCTTTGTCCATGTCGGCGATTAGTACAAACGGACTTATAAAAGGAGGTATGAAAATTCGTGTAGCGCATATATACATATATATACATATATATATATATATATATATATATATATATATATATATATATCGTGCTTAAATATATATGATGTCGTTAGATATTTACACAACTTATTGTTTGTATCATAGGTGGAACCTATTATATGATATCTCGTTCGCTTGGACCAGAGTTCGGTGGTTCAATAGGATTAATATTTTCTTTAGCGAACGCAGTCGCCTGTTCCATGTACGTAGTAGGATTCTGCGAGAGTATGGTTGGTTGTCTTAAACCTTATCAAATGTGCATGGTGGACTGTGCCAGTACGGACATTAGAATTATAGGTTCGACAGAGAAATATCCTCAAAAAAAATATATATATATATATATATATATATATATATATATATATTATAGATCCATCCGGAAATAGTGTTTTGATGTTGGCCTTTTCATTAATAGGTTGCGTGACCATAGTTCTCCTTCTCTTGATCGTAATGATAGGTTTGGAGTGGGAAGCAAAGGCTCAGATCGGTCTTCTGGTCATACTTCTTGCGGCTATCGTTGATTTCATGATTGGTACCTTCATAGGGCCGAAAAACGATGAGGAAAAGGCGCAAGGATTTATAGGATATAATGGTATAAAAATTATTTAGATCCAACATCGAATCAACCTCTCCTTTGTTTTGATAATTTACCCCTTATATCATTTGTGTTTACAGCCGATCTATTCATGGATAATTTGCATTCGGACTACAGATATAGCGAAGGCGTGAAACACGACTTCTTTTCAATCCTAGCTATTTTCTTTCCGGCAGCAACAGGTATCCTGGCAGGTGCGAATATATCCGGTGACTTGAAGGTGATTTAGTCCTTTCGTCTATATACAACGTCATCCTTTCATTATTTTTTTCTATTTTTTTATTTTTTTTTTTTTACGCGTACATCTCATTCATACGAACTTTACGATATTGGTTGATTATGGGGATCTGAGAATAACGCCGTAATTATATACGTTTTATGTCACTCTCTTCCCAATAGGATCCTCAATCGGCGATACCGAAGGGAACGTTACTTGCGATATTATTAACGACACTATCTTATATTCTTATGGCAATTATGGTTGGAGGTAGCGTCATGCGAGACGCTTCCGGTGATATAAATGACTTAAGAACAACCGTTAATAATTCTTACGTCGTGCAATCGTTTCTCGACGTAAGAAATGACACTTCCGAAGAAAATGTTACCATTGCCGGGAATTGGAGCGAAACCATTTGGAGCGTGTACGATACAAAATTCAATTGTACGCCCGGATGTAGCTATGGAACTCACAATAGCTTTAAGGTTTGCTTTATAATTAAGAGATCCGTCCGTTTATAAGAAGGATATAATATATATATATATATATATATATATATATATATATATATATATATATATTATAAGTACAACAATTACGATTATTTTTATAGGTAATCGAATTAGTATCCGCTTTTGGTCCGTTTATTTATGCTGGCTGTTTCGCAGCAACTCTATCAAGTGCCTTAGCCTCATTGGTATCCGCACCAAAAGTATTTCAAGCTCTCTGCCTTGACAATCTTTATCCTGGAATAGGATGGTTTAGCGGAGATAAAGACAAGGAACCTATTCGCGGATATTTTCTTACTGTTGTCATTGCCGTTGGTTTTATCCTAATCGGTAAATATAAACTTAATGTAAACGTATAATTAATATATTCATCACGGCGATGCGTTAGCTATTGAGGATCGCTCTCTTTCCTTTTTTTTTCTTTTTTTTTTTTTTCTTCTAGGAGAGTTAAACGTTATCGCTCCACTGATATCGAATTTCTTCCTGGCCGCATACACTCTTATCAATTTCAGCACTTTTCATGCTTCTCTAGCAAGACCGATCGGTTGGCGACCAACGTTCAAGGTAGATATATTATGCATTTCAATTCTTTCCTGTCGTAATAGCCATAAAATATCTTTTTTTTTTTGCGCCCGCGCTTAACGGGCGACACATTTTCAAACAATTTTTATCCGAACACTGTAATCCCCCCCATACGGAGTTAGCGATTTCGATTGGAAAGAGTTAATTTCATATTGCAACAGAAATATTATTTTCCTTTCGACCGATAAGTTGTAATAAATTTTCTTGATGTATTTTCAGTATTACAACATGTGGCTCAGTCTTGCCGGTTCTGTTCTATGCGTTTCTGTGATGTTTTTGATCTCATGGTGGACAGCCTTGATTACCTTGTTCGTAGTTCTAGCGCTTTATTTGGTAGTCTCGTATAGGAAGCCTGGTAAATTCAATAAATAATTGATACACACTTCGCATACAGCTAACTTTGATGTTGTTTTCCTTTTTTTTTTTTTTACGTGTTTCGTTTCCTTTTTGTTTTCCCTTCTACTTTATCGATTAATTCAATACTCGTTGTTTTGTAGACGTGAATTGGGGCTCTACCACGCAAGCCCAGTCGTATAACAATGCTTTGACAGCGATTCAACAATTAGATAGGGTAGAGGAACACGTTAAAAATTACAAACCCCAATTATTAGTTCTTACTGGGCCTCCATCTGCGAGAGTATCGTTGGTAGATTTTGCACATCATATTACGAAGAATCAAAGTTTATTTATTTGCGGACACATCATAGAGGTATGGACAATTAATAAATTGCGACGATTTATTGACGAAGAAAAATATATTCACGTGTGCTCTTTTTAATAAAAAAAAAAAGAGGGATTAATCCTTTACATATATATTTGTATCTATTAGACATCGATATCGTACAAAACACGAAATAACATGATTGCGAAATGTACTTCGTGGTTCAGGGCGAATAAAATAAAAGCGTTTTATTCTGTGGTCGATGGAGCGAATTTTCAAGACGGTACCACTTCTCTTTTACAAGCCGCTGGTTTGGGAAAAATGAAGCCTAATATTTTATTGATGGGTTATAAACAAGACTGGGCGTGCTGTTCGCGAGAGAATTTGAACATGTACTTTAACATCATGCAGTAAGTAAATTGAAATGTGTTTTTCTAACTTGGACATAGAAAAAAAAAAAAAAAAATGAAAAAGTTACGATCGTCATCATCGTATTATTTTCATAGCAAAGCATTAGATATGCACATAGCTGTAGCTCTTTTACGAATTCAAGAGGGATTGGATAGCAGCGGAGTTATAACAGAAGTTGAGGAACAAAAAAGATTTGTACCCGCAGTTATACCAGCAAATCAAAGTTTCTCTCAACTCAGTCAAGGTATTTAATAATATTTATCCTCATTCTATTATATTCTATGATATGTGGTGGTGATGATAATAATAATAATAATAATAATGCAATTATTTTCCTCCCTACTTTTAGCCAGTAGTACTTCGGACATTTCGATACCAGGAAGTCCTGCTCCGAAACGTTCGAAAGTAGTTAACGAATATCCAAATCCCCTCGCAAATGAACAACAACAATCACAACCACAACAACAGCGTGAAAATAAACAAAATATATCTCCCATAACTAAGGAGATATTTAACGCCGTTACAAAATTCCAAAGGAAACAAAAAAAGGGCACGATAGATGTGTGGTGGTTATACGACGATGGTGGTTTAACGCTTTTACTGCCTTACATTATCAGTACGAGACGCAATTGGTCAAATAGCAAATTAAGAGTTTTTGCCCTTGCAAATAAACACTCTGAGCTCGAGTATGAGCAAAGAAAGTATGTTTCTTTTCTTCTTATTATTCTCTCGGAACGACTTTTGTATTGTTATTTTTCTATACGATTAAAAAAAAAAAAAAAGAGACAACTGTTATACAATATAATCGAACATTATTTCAGTATGGCTAGTCTATTGTCGAAATTTCGGATAGATTATTCGGCTTTGAAGGTAATACCAGATGTATCGAAAGCAGCTCAAAGCAGTACAAAAAATTTTTTCGACTCATTGATCGCCGATTTTCAACAATCCGATAATACTAAAGATTCCGACGATGGTATTGTTTTTTTTATTATTATTATTATTATTATTATTGTTGTTGTTATTATTATTTTCTTAACTTTCTTTTTCTTTTCTCTTCGATCTTTCGTTGCACGATTAAAATTATGTTTATGTAACTATATTTAAAGAATTGTCTCTTTTCTGCATTTGTTTTTTTTTTCTTTTTTTTTTTTTTAGGTATTATAAAAGAATCTGAACTTATTGCGATGAAAGAAAAAACAAATAGGCATCTCCGATTACGAGAATTATTACTTGAAAATTCAATGGAAGCGAATTTAATTGTTATGTAAGTAAACATACTTTCCTTTTCCTATTTTAACATAAATTATAAATAAATAAATAAATATATATATATATATATATATATATATATATATATATATTGTATTTACGCAATCTATTCGTATATAGGACATTGCCAATGCCACGGAAAGGTGCCGTGTCCGCACCTCTTTATATGGCGTGGCTTGAATCCCTTACACGTGACATGCCACCATTTTTACTTGTTCGAGGAAATCATACATCCGTTTTAACTTTCTATTCTTGAATACGTAAGTTAGCATTATTCAAAAAAAAAAAGCAAAAAAAAAATGAAAAGAATAAAGAACACCAGGAAAACAGAAAAAATAAAACCAATTGAGATATTGTATAACATGATAGCATTATGTTAAATGCAAAGTTTTTCTTATCACATGTATGTCACAGCATAGTGAAATCTATTGAATAGGAAGAAAACGTCTAATTTTAGAATATTGAACATCTCGTTTTGCATACCGATAAAAACATAACATCGTTATCATATTCTTTTCTTTTTTAAAAATAATTCTTATGCTGGTATACTAAATAAATTATATAGATAAAATTTTATTTTTAGTTCGTATGTATATATTTAAATACGATTTACAAGAATGAGAGATAATCATTTTAATAAATCATTATCTCGTTTTATGTATTTATCATTCATTCTTTTTATTATTTGACTTTGTGATCTTTTTGTTTTTGTTTTTTTTTTTTTTTTACATATTCACGAGAATCATCGTTTTATAGAAGGATTAGATTTTTACAAGGAATTCAGAATTCTGCATTTTCGTTTTCTACATTTTAACATTATTCTTAAAGGGATAATTATAAATAAAGTGCAGAAATAAGATAAATCTATTTAATATGTTATTCAAATTTTGTAATTAAATTTGTGTATGTTATAAAAGCAATTGGTAATATACGAAGCTTTTTTATATTGAAAAACTATTTATGATTATAATATCATTACATAACATTTAAGAATGGGAAGCACGCCACTGACAAAACATTAATTTTATATTTGTTGTGTCTTTTTCTTGTGCACGGACGATATTGTAAAAAAAGAAAAAGAAGATAAAATATAGAAGCCATAATGTCATACTTAATGTTATTACACTTATATATATATATAAAAAAAAAAAGTTAGGAGATTGACAATAGTTTCGTATATTATTAATTATGATATTTTCGTATTGTATGATGTTAACCATCTTGTAAAATATAAAATGATATAATACTATGAGAGAGAGCAGAATGAATTTTAGTGTATAGGACCTTAAGGTCAGTGCCTTTATTGTGAAGCCTAAATTATATTATATTAATGAATTTTTAAGTCTTAATCATCAGTACTACTGTATAATACGTTTTTTGTAAATATAATGTAGATTCTGTATTAGATCTAATCGGCCAAATTTTTATAATATATATATATATATATATATAATTAATATGCATAAATTTTATATATATACATATATATAATTTTATATATATATATATATATATAAATTAATCGTTATTATAATTGTATATATATATATATATATATATATTTATATATATATATTTTAAAACATATATAGATATATATATATATATATTTTAAAACGTATTTCAAATATTGTGAATGGATTTGCAAAGCAATTTATTTTCAAATAACATAGCTACACAATAATATATGTACTGTATCTCTTTGTATATTTTAAAAGATGTGTATATAAATCTAGCTGTTAATATCATGAATATCTTTTATTACTAAGTATATAAAGTTTCTGATTGCATAATTTGTGAACACGTTTTAACGACTAGTTGTAAATGCATTTATGGGAGTCAGAATATTGTCGAAAAAAGAATGTCATTTTGTCTTATAAATGTTCTAAATATTTTGCATAATGTCCGAATATAACATACTAGTTCATATCAAATGTAAAATTTTGATTTTGCTCGAATATTATAATATTAAAAGAATCTATTCTAACCCCTTATGCATAATAAAAACATTGTGCAATATTTTTTACCAGAATACTGTCCTTTATATCATTTAAATGCAAAATGAATATAACTATTTTGTAAAAAAAAATAAAAATACAAATATAAAATGATAATAATTAACAACAGTAAATGTCATGATGCTGCTACAATATAACAAGATTTTACATAATGGTATAAATACTGTAATAAAATTGAAAAATAGAAAGTAGTAAAAATATCTCAATGGCAAGTGCAAAAAAATATACAAAATAATTCTATTAGGAATATAAACTAATATTTTTACTTTAAACACATCAATATATATATATATATATATATGTATGTATATATATTAGCTCTTTCTTTACATTTAAAAATTAAATATATTATATTAATTTTTTATAGTTGTTAAATTTATACATCCAGATATCAAAATGATATAAAAGCTATGGTGATAGATCAACTTTCTTTAATAAAATTAATACGTGTTCAGCTCATTAAAGAAAGTTTCTTTTTACTTGTTAAAATATAGGGCATTTCACTGAGATTATATATCATGTTATTAATATTTTCTCTGGTTGTTTTTACTTTCTTTTTCTTTCTTTTTTTGTTTCTTTTTTTTTTAAATACTGCGAATATGTCTGGGTCTGCGCACTAATAAACAACAAGAAGATAAACCAGAACTGACCTTTGCTAATTCAGACATAGGTAATGATCTAGTTGAAAATTCTACTTTTTCCATAAAAACCTTGCTTGACTGCGGGATTTCATCCTCTGATCGATGAATGAGAGTTCCATTGACATAGAGAACATTTGCAGCAGCATCTTCAGGTACTGTTAAAGTCTGGTAACTGTATGTTGCTTCTCGTTCGATCCTCTGTACAGAAAAATAATTATAATTAATAAATATTTGTTAGAAATGTTTTATTAGACAAATCAATTCACTCAATAAAATTACTGAGAAATACTGAACTATTTCAAATTACATTATTACATATATGTAACTTACTTTTAACACTTCCTGACATTCTTTGCCAGCACCAACACAAATAACATCAGGGCCAGCCATGGTAACTAATGATTTCAAACGTTTGGATTCTGCAACCTTAAAAAATCAAAAAACAGAAATATATATGTATATATATATAATTATATTTTCAAACTGAATTCTTATACTATATGTATTAGTGTATATAAAAAAAAAAAAACTGTATATGTGTTTGTCGTAGCTACTGTTCATTGATAAATGTTTCATTTACAAAGATTCAAGCACTTATGCATCAATGAGCAATGATATTATTTCTGCAAAAAATACTGAGGTTGATAAAAAATGGAATGCGTGCTAAGGTGAGTGAGTAACTTTGCTATGAACTCCATGTGCACGAATATGCTAAGCTAAAACTTGCATTATCAATTTTGATTTTAAAGCATCGCTTAAATATTCTGTATTACATTTTTACAGAATATTTATTAAACAAAATTTTTTATATAAAAACGTGCGATCATTTCTCTAATTTGTGAATACTTTTTTTCAATGAAATATGCATAAGAGAGTCAAACTAGTGCACCCAAACCTGAAGAGGGGCTGAGGTAAGACTCTCCACTATCACCTCTTCGCCACCATCACCCACCTTAAATGAATAATGAAAAATATGTTGTATGAGTATGATTTTCTTTTTTACAAATATTGTTACATTCTGTTTCCATGATATGTATCGCATATTGCTTAATTAGATAATGTGCTGTGAATTAAGTATAAATAATATTATGAATGTATTGTAATATAAATGACCTGTACACCATTGAGTATTAGTAGCATATGAACATCTTTAAGATGACGCTTTATCAATTTTCTGAGAGAAAATTATTCGTTTCTTTTGTTCTCTAGCCAATTATTTTTCAATATCAATATTAAAAGGTTATTAATAATAAGCATTCTTTCATGAAATATATACTTATATACACAAATGTTCTCAAAAGAGACACAATTTGATCGACTAACCTTTATAGGTACACAAGGATATTCGGGAAATGCTGCAGCAACTGCTCGTGCACCTGCTTCGTTTGTAAAATGTGACAAGCCGACAAAAAATTCACGGCCTATAACAAAATGATTAATATATTTTGTGAGTATTATTCCTAGAATATAAATTATATTATAAATATTAACGAAATCTTATCAAGAAATTTAACGTAAAATTATTACCTGTAAATAATACATCCCCTCCGTCTAAACGAGCGTTTTTGTCCGCAATTTCTATTAGAGGTATTTCTAATTCCTTTTTTAATACAGCTCTAATAGTATCGATCTAAAATTAAAACGTCAATTTAATTGTTAATTTTAATCTTTATAATGACGTTCCATTTAAGAATGTAAAATAATATAACGAAAATTTCAAATTTAAATCATTGAAACGTTACAACGTACAATATATGGCATGTATAAATAACATTACTTTAAATTAAGTCGGACGACAATTGAGAGCAAGGCGCGAGTTAAGTGGCTTTAAAAATGCATTCGTCAAATGAGAAGTTAATTCGATAACAAGGGCGATACCTCTTTTAGACGAGATGGTTCGGTTGGTCGAGCGATCAGTGCAATACCATTACAAACAACCGCGATGTCCTCGACGAAAACGCACAGAGGTGAATTTTCGTCTGGAGGCATTTCAACCACGTCAATATCAAGTTCTCGCAATAATTGTGCTAAAGCTAAATGTTGCTTTCTAGCCTCGTCAAGCGTGACCTCCCCTCTCGTTCGCAGGGAAAGAGGGATTCTACACAAAATAGCATGAGTATATCTGTGTAATGGCATGATTAAGGCAACTCTATTTATCCGTTACGCCTGAATTATTTGTTGAAATAACTCCTCGATTATTTATCACGCCGTTAATAACGGTTTATTCAAATTATTCCAACGGGCACGCACCGATTTGACGTTTTACGCAAAAAACAACACAAAATGAATCCGTAGAATGTTACCAACGTCCAAATATTAACAACTTACTTGAATGTGAAGTTAGTTAGGTAGTTTTACATGTTGGTCATCGTTATGACTAGTGACGCTATTTTACGGCGATCTTCAAAATAATCCGAAAAAATGGATGCAATGCGTGTAAAGAAATGAAATTTCCGAGCGAGATAATAAGATATATTGATAATATGAGAAATTAAGTATGTCAAAGATCAAAAATACGATGTAACTTTATATTTTGTGCGATAAGAATGCGCCTTAGCTTCGTAAGAACATTGGTCGTACTTGCGTTATTGGGAAATATAATTATTTGGCACAAAATATGGAGGTTATTGGCTGTACAAAATACGTTAGGATTATTGACACCTGGCGCAGTTACAAATGATCCACCACAAAAATTGCATCGCCGTTTGTCCCGTCTCGTAACCATTATTATACGTCAATTTGAAAGTTTTGAAAATGACGTGGTCTCTACCGTGGAGTCCGTCTTGAATTCTTTCCCTACCATTCCAATTTTAATAATATGCAATGAATTGCCATATCCTCCTTTGGAATTGCATTTTGAAAATGAAACATTACAGAACGTTAAACTTATCACCTTGCAAACTGATTTTAACAAAACGTATGAGGAAAGGAATCCTATGTTCTACATACGCACAAAGTTCGTCTTATTTCTACCTGATGCTAGTCGAATATCTACAAAACAAATACTACAGGTAAATCTCTGATTTTTATAGTTTAATAAACGAATAGAGCTAATGTAGAAGTGAACTTATCAATGAATTATTAATCTTTTAATGTTTTTTTAATAGAATATCATTACGCAAATGTCAGAATTCGGGATAGTAACTGTACCAGTAGGTAAAGTTACTTTATCTTGTCTTACTGTGAACTTGAAGATTAAAGAATGGAGCTTACAATTTGCTCATTCTTCTGACATGGAATGTGATTTTGTAGTTGGAAAACATGCAACGATGTTAGAAGTTAAAACATTAAGAAAACTTTCCGATCCATTTCTATTGCCTTTTCCAGATGCATTGTATATACAAACGGCAGCTATTGGCTCAAAGGTAACTACTTTCTTTTATACGAAACTAATGTTATATCTTAATATTTAATGCTAATTATTTAGCATTACTTTAAACATACGTAGATGAATCTGGATTTATTTTTTCTATCCATTGATTTATCCATTTTTTATTGTTTTCATTTTTGTTTTATTTATGTATTCCGATAAGAATATATCTATATTGTTTATGATATTTTCTCAATGTTTATTTCCTTTTATGTGTGTGCGTTCGTATCATCACAGTTTTAGATTTTCACGTGAATAGTTTTATTATTTAAGCCGGTAAGTGTCAATTCATATTTTACACATTATAAATTTAATTTGTTTTTTTTTGCATTTATATCAGAATTTGTTTTATATTAGTGATATGGTAAGAATAAAATTTGATAGCTTTTTACATTAATAGATTCATATTCTAAAACATCATCAATTCAACGAGGGAAAGCCATTGTATAGAAACCAACAAACTCAGTGGAAGCTGGAGCAATTACATCAAGGTCGTGAACGATTAATGTTTAATCAATTAGGAATTAAAAAAGTTACACGGGCTTCCAATCTCATTGAATGGTACGGGTGCTCGAGAGAAACTTCTAGATGTTTTGGATCGGTAATAAACGGTATACCATCGTATTTTTATCAGAATCGATATACACCTCCTTGTTGTCTTGCTGGATTAAGAAAAGTAGCTCATCATGTATTTGATAAATTGGACGAAGTTGGTATTCGTTTCTGGTTAGAAGGAACATCATTATTAGGTGCAATGAAAAATGGAGATATTTTACCGTGGGATCATGAAGTACAAATAGGGATAAATAGATTTGATTTAGAAAGATCTCCATGGTTAGTTAAAGCTAAAGTTAAACCTACTGTAGATAATCATGGTTTTGTTTGGGAAAAGGCAACAGAAGGAGAATTTTTTAAAGTACAATATTCAAAAATTAATAATTTACATGTGAACTTACTCCCATTTTATTCAAAAAATGGATCTATGGTTAAAGACGCATGGTTTATGAAAAATGAAGATTTTCCAGAACAATTTCTTCATCCAATGTCAAGCATTGAATTTGCAGGTAGACAAGTTCCATGTCCAAATAACATTAGAGATTTTTTAGAGCTTAAATATTTTAAAGGAGTAATAGAAAATTCAAAGCTTCCAAGTAGGATCATTTTTAATTAGATCCCATTATTATTGCACTGAATGATATTGATGTAATTTCTTTTCTAGAATAATTCATATTAATAAAAGTAATTTTGCAAGATCTCTTAAACGATATAGTATTTAGTAATACAGGGAATTGATATTAAATAGTTAATTATGTTATTATCTGCACGCTTTTTATTTATTCTTTTTATATAATTGAAAATGTAATCACTAAGTACAAATTATTTAAGTGACACATTTTTCGCAATAAGGATTTTAATTTAAGATTCAATGTAATGTACAAGTAATAATCAATATGTAATTGTATTTTAAGTCGCCATGTGAGAATTGAAAATGAGCAATAGCCATTTATATTGCATTATTTGCGCTAGAAGTTAAGATAATATAAAAGTACATACTTTTGATGCCAAATATTTATATCTGCATTTCAAAGATATCCACAGTCTCATAATTCCATAGACATTTAAAATCAGTCTTTCTTTTAAAGTCTTTCTTGTATTAAAGACTTAAACAATGTATTTGTTTGTACATTGTAATGATATATGTGCATAATGTTATAAAAAATATTTTTTATATTTACCATTATTAATTTATAACTTTTATTTGTTTTTCTCAATATTTTTTTAAAGGATTTATAATATTCTTCTTTTGTGGATAGCTTTCAACAAAAATATATAAAATAAAGTTATAACATTTAATAATTAATGCAATAATATGTTATTACAATACCTTTGGCTACTACTCACAAATATGTATATGTTGTGAATAACAAACTTATCCTGCAGATATGGTTGTCTATATAATGTTTTTCTTTTTTTATAGTTTGGAGTATACTATATATATATATTTCTTCAAACTTCAACAAATAATAATATTCTCATTCTAATTTAACATCTTTTGGTGGTATTAATATAGGTGGCTCGCGTATAAAACTTAATAATTTTTCTAATTTCATACACTCTAACTCTGCATCTGTCAAATGGAGTTGCTTCTTTGTTGGCTTTATTTTCAATCTAAGATTTGGTGATAATTTCAATGTATTTATAGTACCCCTATTAATAAGAAAATTTTATGAATGTTTTTTACCAATATGCAATAAGTTTATGCTCTTGTATTTTTAAATATAATTTACTTGTCATCACCAACTATGATGAAGGGAAGCTTGGCATTAAAGGCAAGCCTTGTTAATTTACTTTTTTTTTTACTAACAATCGCTTGGCTACAAATTGATCTGTACTTGTTCACATTTAAATCAAAAACAGTAACTTTTCCATCATTTGATACACAAGCCAAGACAGTTGAACTATAAGGTGCCCATTGCACATCTCCGATTGGAACACCAAGGTCAAACATAAAAAGTGGATCTCTATATAAATTAAATATTCATGAAATTATATTTGCAATTTAGCTTATACAAACTACAGTACTACTTATTTAAAACTTACGGCCTTTCATCTTCCCATATTTTAATTCTCCAGTCTCCTGAACAACTTGCAAATATCTTCGAATTATATTTATTGAAAACTATACGATACACTGGCATATGGTGTGCTTCATTATATGTTTGCACATAAATGCTGCTGTATGCCGTATTACATTTGTAAATATTACCTTCCTCTGTTCCAACTAGGAATACATGTTCATCGGACGGATAAAAAGCTATACAGGTTCCACAGCCTAAATATCATTATTAATGATTAATAAATATTTTCAGTAAGAAGATTTAATTATAATAAAACTTTATTATCATCTATATAATATACCTTTGAGTGTTATCATTGTACCATCAGGGCCTGGTATCGGTGGTCGGTCAAGAAATAATGTCATAATAGTTGTTAAACTAAGTTCCTTTTGATTGAGAACCCAATAATTTATTTTGCTATCAATACTAATACTATAAAATGCTAAATTCCCTTCTTGTGTGTCTGGTGCCCAGCGAATCTTTAACAAATATTATAATCAGTGAATCTAATTTATATTTTTAGAAATATGTAACATACCTCCCATACAATACCTCCATGCTTTTGTGTAACATCGTTACTTTTATATTGTGGTCCTGTAGGTGGTAACATAATATTATATACTGCTACCGAACCATCTTTAACACCTTCATTTAAAAAATATATAAATAAATAATTAAATCATGTATGACGATATTTTACACAATATTGATATATTGCATAAAAATTACCGATGACTAATAAATGAGGATGTTGAACACTAAAATCTAAACACATTACTGGAGATTCCGTTGGGCAAATCCATTCCGGGTACGATGGATTTTTTAAACTAAATAAACAAACTGAACCATTCTTTATATGGCTATCGAATGTCACTGTAATACAGTAAGAATTTATAATATTATTACAAATGTATAAAATCAAATTATACATTACTAACATGTTCCATATGCTACCGCAAATAGATCATAATATCTGGAATTAAAGCATATGTCTGTGATATCATGTTTTTTCGTTGGTTCATAATTGAATTTCCACAATGGTAACAAAGAGCCTTCACCATCTTTAAATTCATCACTTGGATCATTCCAATATCTATAATCTATGGAGATTATAAGTGGATGAAACAAAAGTTTGAAAAAATTTTGTTAATGCAATATTATGTAGACTTACCCTGTGCAATTTCATCATATATATTTTGATTTACCATTCTCTCTAATGTTTTAGCTGCTTTAAGCATTCTATTATACATTTCAATGATTTCTGTTTGTTCCTTTTGTTTTGTGTCCTCTTTCCGTACATGTACAATTGGCATTCTTCTTTCTTTTTCTTTTTCACGTTGCTGGAGCATGAAATCTTTCTGAATAATCAAATATTTATAAATAAATACTCTCCGACAATATATTAAAAATCCTAATATATATATATGTATATATATTATTTATACACCTGATATTCATCAAAAATAGTCCATTGAAAGACATGTGTATTAAATGTTGCTATGGGTGGAGGTATAGTTTGTGTACTCATGTTCTGTAAAAAAAAATTAACATTTATTCATTCACAAAATAATATTTAGTCTTTAATAAACTTACTCTCATAGGATTTTCATATGTTAATGCAGCTCTCTCGCAAAAATTGAATTGATTAGGTATTTTTTTAGGCTTTCCTCTTTGAAATTCATCTACTTCGTCTAATTCTTCATATTCATACTCTTCATATTCTAAATTCATTTTAATTGTTTTATTAACAATATTATTAACAGTTGGATGATACTTAATATAAAAATCAAACATTTACTTTTAAATTTATGCTGAATTATTCTGAAACACACCTTCATCCGCATATTTGTCTAGTACATCATCTTGTTGGGCAGCAAACTCATCATCATCATTATCTTCTATTATAAAAAAGCATAATACAAAATAAATATATATTTCTAATAATAATTAATTCTTATATTTATATGAATTATTATATAATAGCTTACCTAATTGTATTTTAGTTTCCTCTGAGTCCTGACGTATTATAATGCCAGGTACGCTCATGAGAGTTACTATATTAGGAGGATCAGGTAGTTTTATAAATTCTCTTAATTTCCAAGACCATTCAATGAGTGAATCAGGAATGCGTGTGTTATGTACTGTAAGCACTCGAGCAATTTCTTCTTGAAGTTCCTAAAAAACAACATTACTTTAATATAATTAAAATATTTACATCCTGTATGTAATACTTAACAATAAAGGAAAATTTAACATACCGTCTCCGTTAATTGTAATTGATCATCTGGTATAAGTGCAGTTTTCGCTCGTGTCCAATCCATATCTCCACCGCTCAAACTTCCAGTTGACATATGACTTTTCATACTAACATGCTAAAATTTTCACGAATATTGTAAATTATTTATTATTAATATATATATATATAAACATTTTTACGAGATTCATAATAGCATACATCTTTTGTTAATTCTGAAATCCTAGAGGCTTGTTTTTTTAAAGATGCCATCATCGACGTGTTGTAATTAAATAGAGCTGTGACAAATTTTATCCTTGTTTAGATTGGAAAGTCTAGATAAGAAAGTATTGTTTTTTGCAATACTAATTTAAACAAATTTTAGATTATGTGAAAACTATTAATTATATGTATTATATACATTACATCGTTAGTAGACCCAAATTTTTTAGTTATGATGTTAAGTTAAATATTTTCTTGAGCTTTTTCTCAGCTGTGCACTCTTTGTTGTTCATGTATAGAAAAAAAAATTGTATTTATGGTTGTCAAGGATACATTGATATCATGGTTATTGTTGTCATTTATATTTTGTAAAGAAATTTCAAAGCTTTTTTTTTTGTAGAAAGAATTTACATGTTTAACATAAAAAAATTATTAAAATTGAAAAAAATAAATGTTTATTTATATATTCGAATTTACATTTTATAAAAATATTCTTAATAAATGACATAAGTTAAATTATTTACATTTAGTTATAAATGTTTATATCATGACATAAAATTAATTACATAATATGTATGCATATATCTAATGTAATTACTGGAATGAGCATATTCATAGATTTATACATGATATTTTGAAGAACTAAGGATGATAAGGTTTATATTTGTATTTTTGGTTATTTGAGTGAAAGAAAATCAATACTGGACTATCCCTAAGATAATATAAGCATTCCAACAAGTTGTAGCTAGATTCTTGTGTAGAATGTGAAAAAAACTGTTATAGTTTATAATATATATTATAAATATATGATATTCATGTATGTATCATAATAATATACATCGTATTATTTAATTTAACAAATATTATAACGTAATTGCGTGCGTGATGTATGTATATGTGTGTGTATCATAAATATAGGTACACATAAATATTATATATTGCGTTTATTTATTTATTCATATATCGCGTTATTTCAAGTGTCTCATATGAAAATATCTATTTATATATGTAGATGGTGTAAAAACTGTAATCATAAGAAATGTCAATATGTATACAAACATTTTAAATATTTAAATCGAATATAAATACAGGATGTAGCTATTCAAGGGACATAGAGAAAATATTATATTTTGTGTTTCAGATGAGTTAGAAGGAAAAGATATTGTTTTGTCATGGAAGATAGTGGAATTGAAAGTGACCCAAAGATAGTTACTCACAACGAAGATGAAAAACTTTTTCTGGTAAATTTTTATCAAAATATCTATTTCTCAAATAAAAATTTGTTATAATTTGTAATAGTTTACAGATATTTTAAATTAATATGCAGTTGGGTATATCTTTATAGGGAAGTGATAGCAGTTGTAACAGTAATCAAACGCAAACATCTCAACGAAGCTCTACTAAACAATGGCAAAAGAAACTTGGTAGGCAATATATTATTAATTAATTCAAACCTATACTTATTACAAATCAATTTTAAGAGTTTGTTGTCTTGTTTCATAAATATATATAAAAAAAAATAATATATATTAATTTATTTCATTTATAATTAATACTTCTTGTATTTAACACTATGTTTTAATTAAAGCATTTTAAAATCAAGATTTCATATAATGTTTTTACAGAAGCACGAATTGAACAAGCTAAACGAATTCAACTTAATTCAGATTATATAAAACTTCCAAAACATGAAACGTCTAAAATAAATGCATGCAGTAATAATACTAGTGGATTAATATCAATAGAAAGATTGCCTATACCATCTAAAAATAAAGAAAATCTTCCTTTAGTCGAATATTGGCATAGTGGAAGTGAAAGGTAAATTAATTACAAATAATAATTACATAGAATATATTCCAATCAATTATCTTTATGTACATACAGATTTTATACAAATTTTAATTATAATCAAATTTAATTTATTTTGTTAGTGATGATGAAACTACTCTTTTCTCATTATCAAAAGGAAAAGAGTCTCTGAAACACAAACGAGAGCTTACTGATACATTCAGTATTGAGGATTTGAGCGAAGAAAGTGAAGATTCTTTGAATTTAGATCCAACACAACCATCTCATACTTTTACATGGACTTATATACCTTCTGGTTGTTTTGCTTGCCATTGTCAAATATTATAATGTAAAATGAGTCATATTTAGTGAAGACCATACAAAATTATTTATGAATGATTAATATTGACATTCAGATGATCTATTATATATATGGTATTTGATGGATAATTAGTATGCATTATATATTTTCAAATACTTTTTAAGAAAGTAACAAAAAAAGTTGAAATATTTTTATGTGCTTCTATAGTAAAAGATGCTAATATTAATAAAATATATAATACTTCTTTTTTTGCGTATCTCAATAGTATTTACGCTTTATTTTAAATTTACACGATTAAAGTAAAATGAAATATATATAAAGTAAGATAGCATCAAGACACTGGCACACTTTTAACTTTTAATTCTCATGATGAAAAGATTATTACCTTATTAAAAATTTATTAAATTATAAAAATCAAAAATATTTATTTGACATTTATGATACATAGTATTTACAATTATGATAATTACACATAATCTAAACATTTAGGATACCTCTCAGTCTTATTTTTTTTTTTTATATAGTAGTATCATTTTTAATTTCTTTTTTTTTAGTATTTACTATTTACCGATTAATTTGTTTTAATCCATTTCGTAATAGTTGCAGAAAAAGGTATCATTAGATAATTGTAATAGTAGCAGACAAAAGATATTATAGATAATATACATCCAATACAATTATACAATTATTTTTGTTTGTATACAACGAATATGTTGATTATTTACACAAAACGATTATGATTATGATTATGGTACTAGTTATCTTATTATCCTATTATCTTATACAAAATAAATAACAAATTATTCTCAACTAAAATAATTTCTCGAAATTTTCTAAGTTTATACCTCGCACTCCTTTCTGAAAATTATTTTGCCATCACAATGTTGTGATCTAAATATAATTGTGGAACTGAAAAATCATTTATTACTTTGGTACAAAATATCTATACTGCCAAATCTTATCTGATTATTTGATAAGAGACTTCCTTCCATTTAACGATGCAATGTATTTTCTTTTTATGTTTTTGTTACTTCTGTTCTTATAGAATACTTGTTTAGCATTGATACTTGCATATTGCATAAGAAACTTGCTGTTAAAGAACAAATACTTATCTTGTTACGCACTATATAAGTAAACAATATTAAATAATATAATTTATTAATAAATAATAATAATATTTTGACGGAATATTATAAATAAATGTAAGACCTAATAAAAAAAAAAAAAATAAGTTTACTTATATATATATCGTAATATTATGTTGTCCCAAAAGTTCCTTCCGCTTTGTCTGGCAGTATTTGAAAACGAAAAAAATGTTGAGACAACCCAATACTTTTATTTTAAGTATTTATCTGAATATTAAAGAAAATTACTAAGCACACAATATAATATCTAATTAGAAGAAATAAAAACTTTTGCATAAATATTATTCAAGTTATACCAATACTATTATATTTATATTTATATATATATATATTTATATTTATATATATATATAAATTCGACACATCTACTTATTTAATTACATATATTATAGATCAAATCCACTACTTGAGATGATATACTATACTTGCTACGTTACTTTGTTGTGTACGGAGTTACTTTGACAGTCAATGTTTAATAAATTTTACTATTTTGTTCTTGAAAATATTGAAACATACTTAACATCATACTTAATATCTTTAAGTTTTATACGTGGATTAATGTTTATCAGTTGAGCAAGAGTAGTACAATTTACTTTCATTCTATGACCTCCAACTACCATGTATGTACTTAATTGTCCTAAGTTAACAGGGTTTGATGGAGCTCCATAAAACGAGACGTTGTTGTTAAATGTAGACTTGTTAGAATTATCTTCACTTTTATAATTATTAATTAAAAAATTAGTACCAGAAGGATATCTTGGTAATGGGTTTGTAGATTTCCGTGCTACAGCTTTTATTTTGTATGGACTACTACGGACATGTATGGTAGACTTGGCAGTAGATTTTTTGGCGACTGCACGACATTTAAATGTTGGTTTTAATAACTTTTGTTTCATTTCGTCTTTCATTTCTGTCCCGTTCGTGCTATTCCACAGAACTTTCTCCATTATGTTTTCCAATATATCCTTATAATTCGTAATGCTTTCTATTTTTACTTGCAACTGTGGATGTTCTTTGTTATTATGAATTTCGACTTGATTCGGATTATTAAAGCTCTTATCGCAATGTTTACATTTAAAAAGATTGATGTGCTTGGTCGCGTGTTTTCTCATGTCATTGATAAATATCGTTGTGAAGGAGCATAGTGGACAAACGTATATTTTATGTAACTCCTCTCCGCTATCGGTTTTGAAATGAAACGGTAAATGAGAGTGGAACATATTTTGATGAGCCTTCATAGCGCCCTCAGAGTAACATAGCTCGTCGCACCATTGACAAACCCATCCTTTAATTTTGCGATTATTAACATTTTGTACAGCCATATCGACATCACTGTCTTCTATATTTTTTACACACGAAACTGGTACTAGTACTTCTTTATACTTAAATGGAAGATCTATTTTAGTTTCTTGTAATTCACCTATTGTCGATGTTTGATGGCATACACTCCAATGTTTTCGTAATATCTCCAACGAGCTACTTTGCATTTTGCAATAGTGGCAAGAGAATCTTCTTTCCTTTGAACTATAGTTATTTGTACACTTTCCATCTTTATTTCCATCTTTATTAGGACCATCGTTATCCTTTTTAGATTCCTCTTCTTTTGTATCGTCAATGGTGGATTCGACGATATCTTCCATTAACATATCGTCCGTTAGTTTAAATGGCAAATGAGAATGATTAAGCTCCCAATGTTCCCGAAGTTCTGCCTTTATCGAACTACTAAAATTGCATTGTTCGCATTTGAGTGCATTTTTGGATGAGTGCACTCTCAGATGTGCCTTTAGTCCGGCATAACTCATAGCGATAAAACCGCATTGATTGCATATTTCTTGCTGCATTATGTGTGTTGTTAAACGATCAGTCATTGTTTTATCCTTAACAATTTGTTCGTTCGTTCTTCGTTTTCTTTTGTTGGAAGGACGCTTTTTCGTGCTAACAATGCCGTATTCCTTTTCCCAGAATTCATCGCTCAATTCGGGACCTCCAGCATCGGGATTATTGATTATTTTCTCGGCGCAGCCAGAATGTTTTGAACGGATATGTTGGCGCATCAAGCTTTCGGAATTGGTGCTGCGATCGCAATATGGACATAGGAATCCAAGGCGTTTTAAATGTGTTATTTTCACATGTAATTTTAATCCACGCCATCTAGCAAATCTCATTTTGCAATGCTTACAGATCAGTGGTTTCTCCTCATCGTTTTTCGATAAATCTGTCGTAATATATATATATATATATATATATATAATATATATACATACATATATACATATATACATACATACATATATACATATATATGTGTTCGTAAATAATACCATCGAAAATATATTACCATATACGTGTACAAGATATCGATTCATACAAAAAAAAAAAAATAAAAATAAAAATAAAAAAATAAAAAAATAATAAAAATGAAAAAGAAAAAATATACATCGATTTTCTTACCTTTACTTTTGTTCCCTTGTATAATTGGTTCATCCACTTCTAGGGGAAGATCTTCCTCTCTCTCGAAATTTGCTTCTTGAAGAAAATTCACATCCTGAGAAGATTCGTCTTCGTCGTTGGTAGCAATGACGAGATTCTTGTCGCTATCGCTATCGTCGTCATCATTGTCGTCATCGTTTTCGTCATCGTCATTTATATCTATATTCGTATTTCTGTTAATGATGTCATGGCGTATCCTCTTCTTATTCGAACTCACACTTTTTACGATTTCGATATCTTTATTAATGACATCACGATCAGTTTTGTTTAAGGAAGCTTTATTTCTTGTCGTTTCCGACGAAGAAACCGTGTCCTTTCTATCGGATTGCATACTCGTATTGTCCTTATCATCTTGTTTTAACGACAACCCTTTCATTATATCGCTTTGCTTCTTGAGCAAAGTACCAACCTACAAAATACAAAATTTACAATATTTTCAGGTATCCAACATAACGTATACAATTTCGTTAACATACCCAAGCTTCGATGGCATTGTCCGGAGTTAGAGGTGCATGATCCGGTCGTTCGCCATTATGATATTTGGTGAAATGTTTTAATAAAGCGTTACGATTTACCGACAAAAATCCACAACCCTTGCAGTGCCATCTATAAATTGAACGTTGACAAATGTATTTGTTATAACTTACCGTAGGATAAAATACGATACGAGACGTGAAATATTACAAAACGTAGAGTGTAGCATATGTATATTTTTTTTACCTAGCATAATTTAATTCTCTGTAAAGGTGATCTCGCATATCGTACTTGTACTTAGTTTTATATTGACTGCACAATGTACATGCATACATATTACCAATAGGTTTCCCATAGGGCCCAAATCTTTCTAAATCCTCAAACTCATTGAAATCATAGATATCGAGGGACGAAGAATTGGCGGCCGCCTTCGACTTTGTCTCCAACGAATTATTACCATTATCCGCGACGCTTCCCTTCGATGTATTATTTTCAATTCCATCGGAATTATTCAATTCGATTGAAATTTTCTCGCACGACAACGAACGCTTCGACTTTTCCCTGCAATGTTTGTTATTCTCGTCGAGGGATACAGATTTGTTACCGTGCTTTATTTTCGCCGGTTTCGTAGGATTCAAATCCGTATCGCTCTTTCGTTTTACCCCTTTGACAGAGGTTTCGGTTCCTACCACCTCTTCGTCCTCTAAAAGTATACCACGAATATGTCTCACTCGTGGCATATCCCTTCTCCAAAGTGGCGTAGTATCGAATGGCTCATCTTGTCCCGTTTGTTCAGTAGAATCGCCCAATTTTTTAGCTACACCCTTTATCTTCTGATAAGCCATGACATAATCGGCGTTTGGATTGCCCGCATGTTTGCTCGCGATATGTTGTTCGAGCAATACCTTTACGCTTGTTTTGAAGGTACAGGCGGTACACTTAAATTGGTTTTTATCGTCGTGGTTCACGGTGGCATGAGTTATCATTTCTGCCTTGTAAACACATTTATATTCGCAAATGTTACATTTCCAATGGTTACCGTCCGGATCGGGCATTTCCTCTTCCACTTCATCTTGAGCCGGTTGTTGATTATTTTCCGTACTCTCCAATTCTCTAATTACTTTAACGAACGGCCTTTTCTCCGGATGCTTATCGGTAAGATGCCTTTCTATGATATGCCTATGTAACATTCCATTACTATCAGAGAGCATATAAAATGCACCGTACATTTAATAAGATATTTCAAAACATTTGGCAAGCTTGTAGGATGGAGAAGGACGGTGATCAATTTAATGGAACATCGAAAGAGAACTTGATTACTAATTTTTTGTTTTCTTCTATATTTTTTTCTTACAACACTTGCCATATGTTTATAAAATTGTAATATTTATTTAACGAAGATCATACGTGCGGGCTGGCCGATGGTAAAACAATAAACTATTACAAACCTATGATAGTGATGATGATTACAATGAGAACATTTATAAAGTCTGGTATCATGCATTTTCAAATGAACTCCCATTTTATCTAATGCTATATTTTGTCCCTCCTGCCCCGAAGGTGGTTGAGGGCAATGTGGGCAACGAAAGTATTGTTCATCCGAATGCAATGCTCTTAAATGATATCGTAACATACCTTCGTCGACAGTAAGATAATTACATTCCGTTACACCGCATACATATCTGTAGTTGAGAAATAAAATTAGATTAGTGCTAATGATATAAGATTGAAATACTAGAAAAGGTAAATTAATTTCCGATATAATAATATCCATGGGTCGTAATACGTACCTTTTATGTTCTGGGACGTATTTAGGTATGAAACTCTCGTCGTTATCGTTCGTGGAGTCTTTAGGTTTTCCTCCCATACGACCATTTTGATGGGAACTACTTGCAAGATTAACCATTTTGTCGAACATTCTCTCTTTTTTGTCTAAACATGGTACCGGATTGACCGGGCCTATTTCTGGTACTGTCTCATCCTTGGCATGAAGTTGCAGATGTCTGATAATATTCGTCCTAACTTTGGTGGTATAAGGACAGACGGCACATTGTATCTCGCGATTATATATCGCCTGACGAGGTAATAATTCTATTTCTTCGGGACCAAAAGTTAATTTTTCGACGTCAACCGCCGTTTTTTCGGCTTCCTTCTCCGGTGCCTTTGTTGCTGCCTTTCGTTTTTTACCTTTTCGCTCTCCATTGGCCGGACGCTGTTTATCAAATGAAAGAAAAAATTTTGGATTATAAAAAATTAACAACCAACGTGGCTAATATTTTCTTACGTCGTCGTTGTTATCGTACTTACCAAAGGTTGCACGATAAAGAGACCGTCGGCCGAAGGATTTTCCGGATCGGCGGGTATCACTTTGCTGTATTGAATTTTATGTTTCGTTCTCATATGAGCCATGGCTTGATATGAAACGGTACACCTTGCTTTACATAACGAGCAACCGAAACGCTTTAATCCGTGCAATTTTAAATGCTCGAGTAAAAAGCCAATTTTCACAAAACGCTTTCCGCAATGCGCGCAATTTAGACCTTTATCGTACGATCTATAAACACACTTTTTAAGATGCACTCGAAGATTAGACGAAGTTGAAGCATTATAATTACAATCCTCGTAGCCACATTTATATAATTGATTTCCTGTAAAGCCCGTATCCCTGATATCTTCCAAAGTCAAAGGTTTTTCTGATTTTTCTGATTTTTCTGATTTTTCTGATTTGTCTGATTTGTCTGATTTGTCTGATTTATCGCGCGTTTTCGTTGAAACAGTATCATTTGATCCTTCTGAACCACCACTTTGACCTACATCTACTACTTGTTGTTTTTCGCTTTCATTTACAACAGGATCTATATTTAACGTTACTTTGATATCCTTCTTATCGCTTTTTTCCTTTAATTTGTCCTCTCCGTTTTCGTTATTACCTTTAGAAATTTCAATGTGCTCCAATATTTCTATATCGCTATCATCCGTTTTGTTTTCATTAATTATTGATTTCTTATCGTCGCTACTGTCAGATATACTCTTCACAAAGTTAGGATTTTCTAATACATTAATATTGACGTATTCGTCCATAAAATCCAATGTAGTTGTCAATCGTAATGGATCTACTGCGCTTACATCTCCATCCACACCAGATAATAATTGTAATTCGGGTTCATGAAGAATGTGTTTTGATGTATGATAATTTCCTTCCTGAGTAGAATTCTTTTCGGTCGTCGATATGGTCGTCTCCTTAGAAACAAGAGATTCGTCCGGTCGTTTTATATCAAGAGCACGACTTGGCGATCCTTTATCTTCACATTGAAGATCTTTGTAGCTATTGGAATTATGCATTTCAAGGTCTGAAGAGATATTTTTACAAGATTTGGAACACTTTTTAAAGGACAAAGATTTTCTTCTATTTCTGTTGCATTTTGAAAATATATTAAACAATTTCTTATCCGACGTATTATCATTCGATTCCTCATCCAATATAGAAATTTCTTCAACTGATTGAGCAGAAGCAGGAGATAAATATTCGATATCTTTTTCCTCTTTATTTTCTGTGTCGCTCATCAATGCTTCTATCACTTCGCTTGATGTATGTACGTCTAAGGTTCTTACTAAGAGTTGTTCTAATATGTCTCTAGTTTTTGTTACCTGAAATTTCGATCGAAATCAGTATTATATTTTTCTTCGACTAAACGAACAAAATACATACCCCTGATGGTAGAGTACGTTCGAGAACTTGCGGTAATCTGTTACAATGAAATAGGCTTAAATGGGTGAGTATATCGCTGAATGAGTCCGCGCCATTTAGACAGTACAAGCATTGATATTTAGATATCCCATGAATTTTGTAATGCTATAAATGATATAAAATTATAAACATGGAATCATGTGTTCAACGAATATATATATATATATTCTTATATACTTACGTTTATAAGTTGATCTATTTTTAAGCACGATGCGGAACACAGATGACACTTGAAGATAGATAGAGTAACCGAATGCTTCGATTTCAAATGAGTTACGAATGATTCTGGTACATAAAAAGTCTTTCCACACTCTGAACATAAAATTAATATTTCACATTAGAAATTTCATTCAGAATAAAAAGTACCATGTATGAAAATAAAATATAAGTGAATCATATTTTTAATAAGAAAAAAAAAAAAGAAGAAGATACAAACCATGTTGGCATACGAATGGCTGTATATAATCTTGGCGATTATAATCGTCATGTAATGGAAGTTCTTTTATTAATTTACCGAGCAAAATACCAGGCTGGTTTCCTGAATGGAATATTGCCTATAAAAATAATATAAAAGTAATGAATTAAGAATAATCAAATAATGTCTACTTTTTTCACAGAGAGAATATTGTTTTTAAAATACCTGATGAATTTGTACATAAGATGGTGTAATTGCTCTATAAAAACAGTAATTACATTGATAACGACAATGTTCATGTTTCTCTTCCATGTGCTGTTGGACTTCTTTCCAATCATGCAGAATCGTGTGACAATAGGCACATTTTTGAAAATCATACGAAGAATTATCTTTCTTTTTATCAGTAGACCCATCGTGCTTGGCATAATGTTGACAATATAAAGTAATAGAATCTGTTGTAAAAGAACAATCTCGACCCATACACTTGTAAAACTGACTGAGTTTTGGAGATTTTAACATAATGGTTAAAGCATCAAAAGACTTCATTTTACTTAGTATCGCCTGTGATGTCAAATCTTTTGCTTTAAGAAGAGGTGATGTTTTAATTACTTTCAGAATTTTATAATTTATGTTTGTAAAATATGGAGATATCGAGCCTGCAATATTATGTGTAGCTACTGGTGTAATAGTACTATTTTTAGCAACAGAAACTTGAAATGGTATTTTATTATGGTCTATTTGAATTATCTGTGACTTTGGAACAATGGGTACATAATTTTTAGTATGCGATGACGTTGATGTAAATGGTTGAAATGGTATTAATTGTAAAGACTCTTGAGCAACACTTTTGCTTGGAGCCGGTCTTATACCCACAGAATTAAATTTTTTTAATATGAGTGGTTGAGCAGTCTTTTTTAGCAATGAGACTGGTTTACGTTTAATCGGTGAAGTTTCTACAGCTTTTCTGATATCATTTATCTGAAAGCAAATATGGATATTACAAAGGGAATCATTTTTTATATTATTATCAAAATTTCATCAACATTCGAATATTTGTAAGATGCTTACAATCTTATTTTCACTTTCAACACTTCCAGTAGATTTTGCAAGACTAACTACATTCTCAATTTTAAGAAATGAACATTCCTCTTCTGTATCTGCTTGTAATATATCTCCTGGAATATTTGACTGGCCTCCAGCTAATAAAAAAATGTACAAATATTGTAATATAAAAAATATTATGATTGCTACATATAAGTATATATACTTACTACAACTTAAGGATAGAGTGTCTTCTTGATTTTCTGAAGGCTGAGTAGACGCAGAAAGTATATCACCGCTCAAACGTCTGAATCTGAGGAAACTTTTTGGTTCATCGTCATTACTTATGATTTCGTTTATGGACTCATACATTTTTTTATCTTGTTTCCCTAAGAAACGTTTAATACTTGCAATAGGTATAACATTTGGAGGTTTTGGTATAGATGAGGACACGGACATTTTTTCATTTGTATTAGTTTGCACTTTTGTAGAATTTTCAAATGCACATCCATCACGTGATTTTATATTTTGAAGTTGAGCAGCAAGTCTTTGTATGGTTGTCATCATTGGATCTTTTGATGATACAGGGATATTGGAAGTTTCTTTCAATATTGTGTTTACATCCGTGGTTATTTCAGTGTCTGTCTGTTCGCTACTAGAATCTGAATCATAAATAGTTGCAGTTTCTCTAGTAGTCTCATTATCACTCGTTTCAATTTCGCTTTCAATGATCTTATCATCAATATTTGAGGGTACCAAAGGATCTTGAACACCTGCTTTATCAGAACTAAGATTTAAATTATTTTGATTTGTATCGCTACTATTTTGCTTCTTAGTTTTCTTCAATTCATCAGATTTCAATACATCTCCTTTACTTGTTGTTTTATCATTCGATATACATGATTCTGTTGTCTTTGTATTACTTTCAGATGGTGTTATGCTTATAGAAGATACAGAACTGTTTGAAGCACCTACTTTAGAAACATTATTAATTAACGTAACATCTGTATTCTGACTATCTTCTTTATGCACATTCGTTTCCATTTTATCTTTGAGAGTATCAATAATAGATCTTTTCTTTTCAGAAACATCTTTATGTACTTTAATTCCAAAGTTCTCAACGATCTCTTGCATTTTCTTTTTTCGTTCTAATTGAATCTCTACTTCTTTGTCCTCTAATTCAGGTGGACATACAAATACACTTAATTTATCACTAATAGTAATTGGTACCGTTAGTTCGGTTGATTCCCTATTAGGCAATATCAATTGTTCTTTAGACTTAGATGAAACATTTGACAAATCTTTATTAGTTGTACATTCTATTTCCTTATTATTAGAATTCTCTTCATCCTCATCTTCAGAGATAACATGTGTTTCTATAACTTCATTTACAGAGCTATCAGAAACCGTATATATATCGTTCTTATCTTCATCATTTATTTGTTTCTCCTCGGATTGAGAAGAAATTTCACTTTCCTCAATCTTTAATTCCAACTTTTCACTAGTTATTGGAACTAGACTTGTTATATCGGGCTCATCAGTGGACATATTTACCTTTATAATATTTACATCTGTGGCATCGCGATGCCACGTTTTAAGATGTGTCTCTAGATTGGCTCGTTTTAATTGTACGTAATTGCATAGCGAGCACAAATATCCATATATACCATTCTCATTCGGTATTGGATCTTCCATTATAACATCATTAAAGGCATTGCCATATTTGCGACAAACTTTATAATAATGAGTACGCATTGATGTTCTAGTGACAGTTTGATAAGGACAACTCTTACATCGAAATCTATATTCGCCAGTGTGCGTCGTACAATGTTCATAAAACGCTTCCATGGCGGCATCTTTTGTTCCTTCGGTAGAAAAATAACAAGTTCTACAATTAAATAGATAAGACTTTTTATGCGACATCACTGTAGATGTCCTTTCGTAGTTATTATTTTTAGATTCTTCTATTGCCATTTGGGCCTCCGTGGATTGAAATCTAGATATTAAAACTTCCCTTTCGGGATGATTCAACTTATAATGATGAGCTATACTTTTACCATGGAAGCTACAAAGTAAGCACTTATATCTCTCTTGACCTGTCCAAGCGTGTTCAATTAATTTTTCTATCTGAAAATTAAGAGGCGTTTCAAATTCAATGGATATGTCGTCATCTAATGATATTAAAGATATATCTTCGCTTGTAGATACTTTATCATCTTTTATAAGCGAAATTTCTTCGTTTTCGAGTATTGTATTTTTTACCGATGACTCTATAGATACAACACACGTATTTATACAATCCGTTTCTTCATTCTCTTCTTTATTCTCTTCTTCTTTATTCTCTTCTTCTTTATTCTCTTCTTCTTTATTCTCTTCTTCATTAATCTCTTCTTCTTTATTATCTTCTTTACTATCTTTTTCCTTACCATTCTCTTCACTATTTACGACATTACTGTCTGCGTCATTGCTTTCGTAATTTGCAGAGGACGAAACAGGTTCTTCCGTGTGTTCTCTTTCTGCAATGTTTTCTACTGGATCATCTGATTTTTCTTTTACATTTGACTCGTCATTTTGATTGCTTATATTCTCCAATGTGTGTTGTTGAACTTCGGGAATAATTCGATCGGATTCTACCTGCACCGATGTCGAAGCCTTTTTCTTTTTCTTCTTCGATAATATACCCATCTGCCAAGTAAATTTCTTTTTCTTTTTCTTAACAGAAATTTTCTTTTGACTTTGCTCGATACGCGCCAAATCGTTGACATCTTCGTCAACGTCAGCGTCATTTCCTTTCTCTAATTGAGAGACGTTGTTGTCTTTGCTCGCTTTAGACGGTAGAAGTTCTGCTACATTGTCGCTTAACAATTCTTCGCCATTATTAGATTTATCAATAATAATATTATTATTAACCCTCTTCGCAGTAGATATACCGCTCGACATAGATATGTCTGAAATAATACTTTCCTCATCGGTGGCGGATACGCCATCCTCGATCTTATCGGTATTGAGAAGCATCGAAGAACGTTTCCTCTTCGAACCCTTTTTAGAAAGATTCTGAAGAACATTTGGTCTATTTTTAGGGGATGCTACCTGCGACGATGAGCTACGCTGATGACTCGATTGTTTCTCCGCATTAAGTGAAACGTCTATAACGTCCGTTAATACTGATATATCTATACCCAAACTTTCGTCCGAGGAACTATCGAACATCGTCGTCTTCGAAATATCTAGTTTTGTGATATCAGTTTTTTCGATAAGAACGCGTGCCTCTTTGGTAACTTCTTTACGTAGTACGCGTTTACTCCTACGCAAAATTTCTATGTCCTCCTCCTTAGAGACATCGAGATTCTTGTTACCAATGATCGATTCTCGATTGGTAGTACGCATTGATAAGGGTTGATCTTCCTCGCTATCGGAACTTAAAGTTTGCTCTTTCGAACTTTGTCGCGTGACCCGTTGTTGCACCTCCTTTTTATTCTTACATTTCGTTTTTCCCGATCTCTCGTTACCTCGAATTCTAGACAATTTCTTAGTTTTAGAGGTATTCAACGTTTGCTCTTCGTCCTCAATCTCTACGGTCTGTTTATTCGACAATTTGGACGGTTCCGATTTTTTCGACACCGAACTCTGATTGCTCGTAGATGAAATCGCAGAGGTACTCGTTTGATTTTCCTTCAAAACACGGCACAAACGATGTCCCGTAGCCCATACCACACCTTCGCAGATAAACATTTCTCTGATATCCTCCTGTAACATTTCCAAAGAATTTCTCCTTTTTGATTTTGGCTTGGACATTTTTAAGCTACTATCTTTGTCCTCGGCGATTTCGTTACTCGTCAATGTATCGTTATCAACCGAATCATATTGTTCGTTAGCTTTTAATTCCTCGGCGTATTTTTCTATATTTTCTAAATCATTCCTGTTGCCTTCAATTTCCTTGCTGTCTATGGTATTTTCCGAGATATCGTTCGTATCATTGTTAAAATCAGTAACTTCAGTTATTCTAGGTGTTTCCAAAATAACGCTGGAACTTTTTAAGTTATCAATGTCAGACTCGTCGACAGTATTTACAGATCCCTTAGATTCAGAACAAATGTCTTTCTGATTATTTTCAATGGAGACGTTATTGTCGACACCAGCATTATTATCTTTCTCAAGTTCTTTGCTTTCAAGTTCCTTGCTTTCGAGTTCCTTGCTTCCGAGTTCCTTGCTTTCGAGTTCCTTGCTTTCGAGTTCCTTGCTTTCGAGTTCCTTGCTTTCGAGTTCCTTGCTTTCAAGTTCCTTGCTTTCAAGTTCCTTGCTTTCGAGTTCCTTGCTTTCAAGTTCCTTGCTTTCAAGTTCCTTGCTTTCGAGTTCCTTGCTTTCAAGTTCCTTGCTTTCAAGTTCCTTGCTTTCAAGTTCTTTGCTCTCATTGTTTTCTTTTGGTAAATTAGGCAATATATCCAATTTTTCTGCCACGCAGTCTTCGTCAGAGCTATCAGAAGAAACGATAACACGTCGCTTTTTCTTGGCTCGTATCCTTTTTACTTTAACACTTTCGTCCTTATCCGAATTACTACTTTCAGATTCGGACTCGATGATCTTTTTAATTTTCTTCAATTTCTTTGCCTTTAATGTCTCGCCTAATTTTTGTATTAATTTAGCTTGGTCAAATAATTGTTTACCCTCTTCCAAATCTAAAGATTTCCTAATCAAACCTTCGATCCATTCTTGGCTAAATCCATCCTTTGATTTAAGTCCATCTATCTCTGCATCAACTTTCTTCGAAATTTCGTTAGTGGCGGCGGATGATAATGTATTCATTATCGAATCAGGCTCTTCGTCAACCTTCGATTCATCTTTATCGTGGCTCAAGAACGTTGTCGAGGATGAAGGAGCATCTTTGTCTACGTTCGTTGCTTCTGCAAGTAAAGCATCATCGTTCTTCGAAGGTACCGTTGTTATCACAGAAATGACATCGTCCGTTTCCCAATGTTCCTTCGACCACGTCAGGTCGCTACTGCTTGTAACTTCCGCGGACGTCGTCGTATCCTCTTTTTCACCGCCACTTTTATCGCTTTCAGATTTCTTCTCTTCGATCGAAGAATTGTTCGTATTTGTCGGCTGTTCCAATCGTTTGATCTTTGGTATTTTGAATTTTTGCAATCCAGAAGATTGGCTACTCTTACCCTTTGTATCTATGACACCGTATAAACTCTCGAGCGGTGACTGCATCTTATCCTTGGATATCTTGTCGCTCATTTGTTTGCTACCATTATCCGAATCGCGTTTATGGACTTCAACTTTTTTCGACTTTGACTTTGGCTTGACTTTCTGTATCATCGTCGTCGTCGTCGTCACCGTCGTCGTAGTCGTTGGCGAGTGTAAAGTCGAAGAAGATGGTGTCGTAGGGCGTTTTCTTGGATCTCTCTCTTGATATGCATTATCTTTTAATTTATTTACATTCGATTGCTTGTCCTTTGTCAAACGTGGATCTCTGCTCAAGCTGCTGCAGGTGCTGCTGCTGGTGCTGCTGCCGCTGCTGCAGGTGGTAGAGATGGTGGTGGTGGTGGTAGTAGTGATGGTGCTACCACTATTACTATTATTGTCTCGGTTGTGATTTGAGTTTAGAGACGACGTTATACCGTGATCCGCTGTACGGAGTCTTGGGTCTCTATCCGAAACTGAACTTCGGCCGTCTCTGTTAAATCGATTACAGGCGTTTTCCCGATCAGTCTGAACGTCTCTAAGTAATCGTTCAGATCTAGGACGATTATCGCGACCAAAATTGTTTCTTACTTCCCTACACCTATCGTTGTAATAACCATCTCTGCCTCTACTACCTCGATTACATCGATCTCTATCTCTATTCCAGGTACAGGGCGTACTAGGTCTTGAATATGAACCTGACATTCCCATCATCCCGTCCGTACTACAATTCATATCGGAATCATTTCGATAAGAGGGGGTGGCTTCGTTCGATCTGTTTATCGATTGTTCCCACGGTTGCCTTGAAATTGGATAATCAACGGGCCTGTCGAAAGGGACATCATGAAAGCCTCTAAACTGAGAGGAGAAATTCGTTGGGGACACCAAAGGCGGTATTATTAATGGATTGATAGGGGCTGAATCATCGTGACCGACTTCTTGACCTCGTGTATGCGAAGTAGTCAACGGTCTTATTATAGACATAACGTTGGCGTTAAAAACACTTGATCTGATCGGCGAATCGTTAACTGAATGGGAATCCATGGGGACAGCATTTGGAACTCCAGAGTTCCATATATCCTGGTGCATTCCCATTTGATGCTGATACATAGAGTTCGATATCGAGATACCTTGCATCGAGTTATTCCCTAATCCATTATAATTACTAGGTGAAGTCCACTGGGGATTACAAAAATCATTTGAATTTGTGGTAGGATGTGATGGCCATAAAGGCTGATTCACGGATTGTCTATTAAAATGTTCCTGTTGGCTCGTATGTTCTATTCTGGATGAATCCCCTACGTTAGAAGTTTGCGCGCGTCTTTGATAAAGCACGGTAATTCTATCCTCTTGCACAATAGAACCGCCATGCGAGACATGCACATTTCCTCCTTTTCCTCCTTTTCCTCCTCCTCCTCCTCCTCCTACTTCGTCGTCGTGCGAACGTGAGTGCACGTTTGAAATTTTGTCATTGCCGTTGTCGCGCGATTGACGCGGATGCCTCTCATAGCTTTCAGAATAACGTGATTCTAATTTATAAGACGGCGATGATGATTGGCGCTTATGATCACTCGACTTATCGGCATTCGAAGAAAAATTATATTGAAGCAACGGTGGTGGACCCTTTTTTTCGTTAGACTTTAATGTTTCCGATTTTGCGTTCAACGATGTCTGAACTACGTTCGGTAAACATTTTCTCGTTGTAAGTTTAACGATATGTTTGTCCACCTCCTCCCAACGTCTATCGCTTTCCCGATCAATGTCTTCTTGAGAAAGCAAATGTTGTTTCGACATAACTAAATCCGTATTGAAGGATACCTTTTTACCGTTATCCTTCTTAGCTTTGATATCATCTCTTGACTTTTCCAATCCAAACCTTTTAAGATCTGAATTATCTTGCGATTGATCGTCTCTCTTATCACCACCCTCCACCGTTCCTTCTTCTTCGTTTAATAACTCGGCTAAATCTTCGATAGAGAGCGGTGGTTCGGTCGAAACGGGTGGCGGCGAAACCAACATTGGCGGTTTCGAATTTGACTTTATGGGGGTAGAAAACCCCTCCTTAGCAGCCCTCGGTGAAATGTTTTTATTAGGCGGCTTGGAGAACAAAATTTCATGATCGGGCGAACTGAGTAAGACTTCCGGTACGTTTACCGGCGAATCTGTTCTATTATTTGAATTGATTATATCCAGATTCAATCCGGATAAGACATTTTTTTCTAAAACCGACGAAAGTCTCCTAGAACCACCTAAGGATGGTACCGGGACTGTGACTATGTGTCGATTTTTTGTCGTAGTTTGGGAGTCGGTCATTTTCTTTGATAAACTTTTATTCATTAGTTTAGCTGTATTGGAAACAACATCGCGTGTATTGGAAATCACGGGCTTCCAAGAGCCTCTCGTAAATTTTGTATTCTGCATTTCGGACTCCTCTAACATATCCCATTCGGAACAGGTTAGTTCATCGGTATCTTCGTTACTAATCGAGCCAATTCTTGAATTCGGCGACCGTTTACATACTATATCGCATTTACGTTCGGTCGGTATTACGATTGGCTTAATACTGTGGGATATCTCCATTTCGTTCAAGTTAACATGCTTATCGGAGATAATTTCTGATAGAGGCTCGATGCTTCGTTCTGTAGGGATAATTATAGGCGCCTTTTGAGGAATTGTTTCTGGACTAACTGGGGGAGTCGGACTGGCCGGAGTTTCTTCCATTTTTGTTTGTGTCATTAACACTTGAATATCGGCCGATTTTTTTTTCTTGTTACGCTTTTCAGTATCGTCCAGAGAACTGAAAAATATATTTTTCCATTCCTTTGCTATATGTATATGTAATTAACTGTAAGTCGAAGATATTATTAAAAACGGCTAATGCGAAATTATAAAAATAATAATTTATTATGCTCTCGACATATTATTATTTATTTATTTTTTTTTTTCTATTATCTTTATATATATAATTTTTTTACGACTAGATTCTATATTTTGCAATTTGTCATACGTACGCTTTAAGCTGCGAAGGGATTTTCCAAATTTTTTTGTTCGGCACATGTAATCCCAGAGTATTACCCTGAAACTCATGTCGAATTAGAATGATTAAATTAAAAAAAAATAAAGCATGCACTCTACGGAAGCCTGAAATAACTAAAGTGTACGGAGCGACAGAGATGCTGAGATTTACACAAGCAATATTATTGAAATTCGGAAGCTAAAATATATTAATAACCATAATACCGTTAGTAAATTGAATTTTACACAGTCGCAATATAAAATTCAAGATTGTGCAAATAATATCTATATAATTTATATATAATAATTGTGCGATATGTGATCTACATTGTGTATTCAATTAATTCTAATATGTATATATATAATATACAAAAAATAATGTAAAGGTGAAATTAATAATCAAATAAATTAAATGTTTTAAAAAGCATTCAATGTAAATGGTATCTATGTACATATATGTATGATAAAAAATTAATTTAAAAAATGAGATAAAAAAGAAACAGTTGCCTTTCGTAAATGTATACAATTTGAAATTAAGAATAAAATAATATTAAACGATCAAAAGTAAAATTTTGATAACGAAACGTAATATTTCGCTCGATAAATAATGATATACATGAAAAATGTTACAATCAATGAAAATAGCCAACAAAGAAAAAAGTTTGCTTAATAAACATAAGTACCTACCTTTTCTACTTTATTGTGCAATTTTTGTAGAACATCTTCACATCTTTGTAACGTTTCGATTTTTAACCTGTTCCATTAATAATAAATCAACTATCAGTATATACATGAAATATAACGATATATATGTGCGTGATTATCATAGTACGTGCAAAAAGTTAATAAATGTTGTTATATACTTGCGCATACCAAAAAAAAAGGAAGAATATTATATTATTTATTAAATTTGTCATGTATAAATCGTTTAATATTATATTAGACAAAATATACATGCGACATACTTTCGTTTACTATTAGTTAAAATTCCATGCAGACTTTGCATCTTTTGTAACTGAATCTCTCTTGATTTGTCCTTAACATTTTGTAACCTCTCAATCATAGCTTCTAAAAATGGAATGTACTTTTGCATCTCTGCAAATTTTTTATCATATTCATCCATCTTTTTTGCTTTTATTTTTAATCTTCCTGTGTAAAAATAAAAACATTTCTTAAACTATATACCGTATATACATATATAAAACAAAAAAGAGAAAACGAAAAAAAATTCAATCATATATTATATATATAAATATATATGTATATATATTTATATATACACACACGCGCGCGCGCGCACGCACGCACGCACGCACACACACACACGCACGCACACACGCGCGCGCGAGCGATTTCTTTGGATTTTAAATATGAAATTATTAATATGTTTATAATTACAAATAATTAAATAAATCGTGAAAATGCTTTTATCCTAATATACTTCGTATGTATGTACGAAATGAGCCGCCATATTAAAAGGGAACCGGAAATAAATGGATACTTCCGGAAAATGTCGAATATATAGATGGCGATACTATAGCAACCTAAAATCTTTGTTACAAACTATTTGATCCCATAGAAAAAGATTAATGAATTAATCACCTAACTCCGTGTCGTATTAATGTATAGATTTAAGAGAAAAAAAAAAAGAGAGAAAAGAAAGAAAACTAATCTCGAAAGAAAAGTCTATTCTGTGTAAAAATAATAACTGGGACATTTCCCGATTATTCGCCATTACGTGTAGGCTTGTATCACCGCCATTTTCTTTTCACATTGGACATCTTGCCTGTGCGAGAAATCGCATAGAACCGATTCCACTTTCACTTCGAGAATAATTTAATATCTCAAAAAGAGAAAGTATGATAAAAGAATTATATAGCTTTTTCTTTTGTCCTTTTCTCCCCCATCCCCCCGCAACCCCCTCTAAGAATAAAGATCATGATACTAATCACAATCACTCGATGCGAGATGGATGATAACAATTATGTACAATACATGTTATAATACATTCGGATGTAAAATTATTATCTTGGGGAAAATTAATTCTTACACGATAGTAGAATCTTTACGTTGCTGTATCCTCCCTGTTTGTTTCATAACTATTATCGAAAAAAAAATTTAAGCAACTATTTAACATATACTCGTTACTTAAATGTATTCTTATTACACTATGGATTAGATATATATATATATATATATATATATATATATAATATATATATATAAAATATATACATACGTATAAAATATATACATATGTATATATATATTTGTGTATTTATTAACCGCACAAAGCTATATTATTACCAACTTCACTTATGCACACTTTACTACACCACTTTCGTATTGTCAACAATGTTAATTCGCCGATATTTTTCTGCACAATTTACGAATATATCCATTCCTACAGTTTCGAGTGAAAATGGTTAACAATAGATGTTTCACAATACTGCGACATTGTACTAGAACACTATATGTATAATTTCATGACGTAGGAACTCGAAACACAAAACCATTGGACCGTTTGATTCGTTGTACGAACTATCATATATACACGTATTACACATTGCCCATCCTTTCTTTACTTCTTGTTAAAACATATGTGATATATATATATATATATATAATTATCACACACACGCGCACATATATATATACATCGAATGTATATATGTATTATATATATATACATATATATATATATATGATAACGCTTATTATTTCGTATTTTAGTAAAGTTTCAGATTCTTCGTAAGAAAAATCAATGCTGATAAATAAAAGATATAGAATTGCTATCACTTTTCCATTAGAAATTGTTTGTCAACGTTCGTACGATATTGTATCGCGTAAGTAAATGCTATTCAATGCCGTGTTAATTATGTCAATTAGAATTATCCATTTAATATACAAATTTAAAAATTCCATATTACAATACAATGGAGACTATACACTACTAAGCATCACCAATGAAAGGAAATAATGTGCAAAAATGAAAATATATGTAAATAAATTTCACTATTTAAGAATACGAAAGGCACGTGCATATAGGCACGTCACAAGCGCGTTCGGTTCGAAAAATGGCGTACTTGAAGTGACCATTAAATGCGATTTCAGAGGACGAACTACGAGTTCTCGAACGTTCGTTACAGGTATACGAGTAACGGTCGAGTATATAGGATCGAAAAGCAGCCTCAAAGGGCGCACAATGGCTGCCTATCCACGGCGCCACATTGACAACTTTACGATAAATATTATAATATTCGTCCAGTAGATGTATACGCGGCTATTCGATTTGTCTTTTTTTATTTATTATTTTTTAATTTTTTTTTTCTTTTTTTACTCACCATTCATCATACCCGGGGACGTCTGCTTCCGTACACGTTGAATTCTTTAATAAAATGTAGGCAACGAGGGATCTTCGATGGCAAAGAATTTCCAAACGATACAACAAATATATATATGTATATATATGTATATGTATGTATATATATATATGTATATATATATATACATACATATCTCGCTTTAACCGATATTCATGTTCAACGGGTATCAAGCCAAATTAAATCGGTTGTCTTTCACGTCAATCGTTTTGCTCGTCATATTTCGGCCATCATCTCTCGGTGTAAGCAATGCCGAATAGTTTCCTAAGATTTCAAAAACAAAGGACCAGTGTAACCGACGGACAATTCAACGACCGTAGTAGACACGAACGCGAGAGATACAAAGAGAAATAGAAAGACACAGAGAGAGAGAGAGAGAGAGAGAGAGAGAGAGAGAGAGAAAGAATGAGAGAGAGACAGACAAAAAGAGAGAGAGAGAGAGAAAGAGAAACATTTAATGATCCGTGGTGGTAAATATTACTTACCATATAACTCTACTACGAACAAGAATAGTTTATTACGACCATCGATATATTAATACGAGAAACTGAATGAAAACAATTTTCTATCACCTTAATTTATCTATTTTCCCACCGCGATCTATTGTACTATGATATAAGTATCATTCGTTACTAACTCTCTTTAACGTCTTTCCTTTTTACAAAAATGGATGGTACGAATGAATGCATATATATCTGTATATATGTGATTGTATGATCGTCGCGTCGTCGTACACGTACGCGCGCGCGCGCGCACGCGTTTCTATGCGTCAGAGATTGTCCTCCTCCGTATCGTCGCGTCGTCTTCGTCGTTTTCGTCGTCTTCGTCCTCGTCCTCGCCGTCGTCGTTTTCGTTGTCGTTGTCGTTGTCGTTGTCGTTGTCGTTGTCGTTGTCGTTGTCGTTATCGTTGTCGTTATCGTTGCGTCGTCGTTGTTGCGTCGTCGTCGTCGACGGCCCAAAGAGAAAACTTATTTCGTCGTTGTGCTCGGTATACGATTTCGTTGATGGCTCCCAATCGAAAGTAATATATTACTGAAATAACGATATTACTGGCATCGTTCTTCTTCAATCGCCTGTCACACGATTTTCGACGCCTATTATATCGCTTATGCGACATCGATAGAATTCGATATCTATCATGGTAATATACGTCGATTGGGGGATTACTACTATGGACTATGGACACTAGTTAAATCTACGGCTCCTCTCTTTCCAAACATTAAACACGAGCGACCGAATTTTCTCTTCTGCATAGATTTGCCCATTTGCAGATCATCGACGTATGCGCAACGACATCTGTCATCGATCACCGACATTTAACTTATAATATCCCAACGAAACGAGGCTTCGATTCTCAGCTGAATTAAACGGTCGTGACCTCTGGCGACGATGAATATATACTATTTATTATCTCGAAAAAAAAGATCCCAATCACGAAAATTTCGATAATAAATTTTACTTCTTTTTTTTTCTCGAACGTATATTTACGCATATTTATCATCCACAAGGCATTTCGAATTTGTTGTTATTAATATATCCCGTTATACGATATTCTTAATAGAGAAATGAACGAATCGAGTTAAATCATAATTACAAATCCTTGCATTTATTGTTGTTATTATTATTGTTATTATTATTATTATTATTATTATTATTATTATTATTATTATTATTTTATTTTCCTTTTTTTTTATTTTTTTTTGACATTTTTACGGATGCAATATTATAATGTAGAGTTTCTAATAACTTTATTTACAATCATCAATCTTCGATGCATGATCCTAGAGAATAATAAATCTTCCGCGATTTTTGCGTTTCGAAACATGAACTATGTACAAAAAATTTCTGATTCAACGATACGACCTTATAAACCTTGTTTTTTTTTTTAACACGATGGAACCCTTCGACTGAATTTCGATTAATTATATTGAGAGACGCAGTTCAGTGCTTGTCATATCATTAAGCTTCAAATATCTTAAACGTTAAAAATTTTTTTTTTTTTAAATTTTGTAATGAACTTTTTATTCCACTATGGTTATATAGCTACTTTTATTATCGCGTACAACATACGTAATTAATTATATATACGTATGTATTTGATATGAGATCCGTTATCTCACCGTAAAAAAAAAAAGAAAAATAAACAGACTCTTTTATTAGAGGTTAAATATAAATGCGAAAAATTTTCGAAAAAGCACTAGGTCTCTCTTCTAATTATTCTCGTTCAGTAAATAGTTGAGTTATAATATTAGCCTCGTTGAAGGCAAAGATAGAATACACAATTGTTGTACAAACACATACACTTCTACATACGTTGATTTCATTATAAATCATATACTTAAGTAAATTTTAATAGTAATAATAAATTCCTGCAGTTTCTTTACTTCTGATAATAATGGACGCATTTTAAAAACTTTAAAGGATCAAAATGAATACAGAGAGATCAGCCTATTAATATATATATATATATATGTATATATGTATATATATAAATATATATATAATATATATATATATAAAATATATATATATATATATATAAGGACATCACACCTTTGGCTTTCATATTATAGAGAAACTTCCATTGATTAGAAGAAAGTAGAAGAAACGAGATTTCTCTGTCTATTATAATTTGTTAAAGTAATTGGAAATATAATATTTCATAAATATAAAAGTATAATTATACATATTGTATATAAAGGCATATTTTTGTTTTTTTTTCTTTTTATTTAATTCTAATAATATTAATCTTTAAATGATGCTTTATATCTTTTCGTAAATAAAGAATTTTATTAGACTGTTTCACTTTCCTCAGTAGCTAATGCTGTTTATAATACAGTTTTCCTAATAATATTGATAGGACGCGCTTAATATTTTTAATACATCTTGTGATATATAATCGGTATAAATGATATAATAGGTATAAATAGAAATATAATCTTCCAATATTTCATTGAAAATACAGCCAATGAATACAGCTTATATAATGTGATATTTTAAACAAATATAAACTAAAGAGAGAAAAAAAAATACAAACATATGAAGAAAGTGAGAAAGGAATCAAGTCTCTAAATGTGGCTATCTTTTTTTCATATCAATTGAAATTTGATCATTGAAAAATGTTTAACCAGATAATGATAAAGATAATTATTATAAATCAAACCTATAATTTGCAGCAGCAGCGACGCGATATACATATTTTTTAATGTACAAAGATATCTCGTTAAACCCATTTCTCTATGCCTGGTGAAATGTTTTCACTTACATGCTTTTTTTGTAAGTACATAAAAACTTTGAAAGATTATGTCACGAATTTGTTGGAAATCTTTTTCAAATTATTATTTTATACTTCCATCTGTGAGAATGATACTGTACACACATACCTCTATAATGTATATATTATATATATCTATTTTTATAATATATGCATGTAACTTAAGAAGCACAAAATCCTGTCTCTTCCATCGATATACTTCTTCGAGTTAATAAATCTGTAACTATAGGGATAGGACATGTGCAGCGTCTAAATTTACATAGGTATTTGTATTAGAGCATAGCACTGTGATTTATAACTCATTTTATGAACCAGCATATATATCTTATTTGCCTAAAAATTGTTGCAAATTTTCCATGTTATGCATTGTCATGATACATTTTTATACATACATATATATATATATATATATATATATATATATACATATCATATATATATATATATTAGACACATATCGTATATCTTAGCATTGCATAAAATAGAAAAACATGGTATATAGCAAGAAACATAGTGAAATCTCTAATACAAGTATTGAGTTTTTGTGGTAACAATAAACATACATCATGTGTTACTATTTATTATTTTGTACCACATCATAGGATATTCACCTTATAATAATAAATAATCAGAATTTACATATATATGAATGTTTAATAAATCGTTGGCATTCGCATTATAATTAGATTGTAGGAACCTAATTATAATAAATCTTTTGCATGCAGATTTAGGCAAATAAACATCATTATGCTGACAATTAATATTTGCTTATTATAAAATAAGATCTGGATTTTTATGACTGTTATATCAGTAAGAATTTTTGTGTTTAGTGTTTCAGTCTTATAAGCAATACGTCATTCTTACAGAAAAGCTGTTCTCATATAAATGTGTCTTAAATGGCTTTTACATGATAGCTATGTAAATCTTACAAGATACTTTTCTATTCTGTACATTTGTAATTCCTACTTAACATACAATTTGAAATTTTGAAGGATTTAACCTATGAGATACTTTGTATGTTTATAAAAAGAAGAAGAAATACTGCACTCTATTTGCTGCTTGAAGATCAAAATATATAATAATCAATTGTGTATCTGCTTGTTTTTAAATCCTCTTTTTCATGCGAGATTGCGTAATAAGAAATTTCACAATTCCAGCACCATTTCATATGAATCACTCGCGCGTTTTTTTTTTGTAATATGAATAATGTTTTATATTCATGCCTTTAATATGAAAGCAAATCCAATTTGGAAGATTTGAAAGCAGGAATATACTACTTGAAAAAAAAAATTTCAATGAAATATAATGTGTTAAATCAATTATGCACCTTCGTTGAAGCATGTTGAAGTCTTTCCAATTCTTCCAATGACAAAACATTTGTTTGGCCAAGCTCTGGTAGCTTACCAGCCCGAGCTTGTGCAAGAAGTTCAGGAGTAAACCATCGTGCTAACTGATTTGATGTTGGTGATAAGTCTCCACCATTACTACCCATAAATCCAAGTCCTGGCGAATTTTGACGGCCAACGTTGATATTTAATTGCTGTGATCGCATCATTCGTCCATCTAAAAACGCATCTTATTAATTATACACATACTGCATTCCTTTATGCATAGATAATTGATATAAACAATAATATAAGAAATAAAAAAAGATATTTTGTGTATCATGTATTTATAATTGTGCTTATGTTATATTTCTTATTATGCTGTAATAAAAAAAAAAAGAAAAAAAAATATTAAGCCAATATAATTGCCAATATTTCTTTACTTAATTAAAATCCAATGGAATTGCTGATTAAACCAATGGATTAAGAAGGAAATACAGGTATAATGGGAGTTCTAATTATTCCAATTTGAGCATCAATCTGGAACTTAATATGTGATCATAAGAATACTGATATGAACAAAAATATAATAATCATATATAATAATGGGAAAAAAAAACGATTTAGCGTGTATAAATTTTTTTTTTGGTTTAAACTAATGTTCAATTTGATAACAGAATGTACACTAAACATATTTGCATAAAATATCCCCTTTTACATGTGTAAAATATATATTTATAAAAGCGCATACCTGAACGATTGGAGTTGTAGTTTTGATTCAACATAAGTTGCACTTGTGGGTTTGCAGATCGCGTTTGTTGTGGCTGTTGCTGTTGTTGTTGATGTTGTACGTTAGCCATATGTGATTGAACTTGTTGAACCTGCTTCATTTGGGGATTCATATGGTTTGATCGTTGGTTTATTATAGTATTTTGAGTAACATTATATTGAGGAACATTAGGATGTGATGATACTGTAGGAGTCATAGCATGCTTGGAACGTGCAGGATTTCCATATACATTCGTCACAGTTCTATGCTGCTGTTGTTGAAAGTCTAAATTGCCACCACTGTACTGATACTGATTGATACTGCTACCACCACCACCTTTTACTATTGGTCGTCCTGAAATTGAAAGTATATTATATTTAATCAAATAATTATTAAACAATTCATCTCAAAGACTATGAACGACTATAATATCAATAATATATTAAACAATAAAAATACATACCAGGATACTGCTTAATATTTGGATTAGACCAAGTAGATTGAATAGATTGTGGTCGCAATGTATTATGCCGTGAAAGAACTCCTTGTGTGAGTAACTGAACCGCAGACTGCATTTGTTGCACTTGATTTTGATTAGCCAATTTTGCTAGATCATTGCTGTTGCCTATATTAAACAAATAAATGTATAATTTCATAAATTGATATATAAAAAAAAATTTATATAGAACAATTTAGATATTAAAGTATATAAATTTGGAAACATCGTGTCACAACAAAAATTATTATTATTTCTAATTAAAAAAATATTTATACATACATACATACATATATATATATATATATATATATATATATATATGATAATAATTTTTCCTTACATAAATAAAAACGAACATTCAGTTTGCAGATTTCATGCAAATTTATATACTGTATATATAACATGCAATTTGGAATCTATGTGTTTATACACTATTCAAACATACAAATTCTTCTACATAAATATAGTAATAAACACAATGATCCCATTAAAAATATCCATTTTCATAAACGAAGTACTTTCGATATTATATACATATATATTAAATATTATTTGTGCCATTGTTTTTTTTCTAAATAAATATAAAGAAATATATTATATTATAGTTTCTATTTAAAAGTGTGTATATGTAGGACAAGTCACTTTAGAATGTTTGTAAAGGAAAAATGAATAAGTGTAGAGGAAAACTTAAAGCGTGAGGTATATTTATAAAGCCTTTTATTATAAGAACTATTTCCACATACTTTTTAGAAGAAAGATAAATTTTTATGATCTGTGTGATATAGACACCAAGTTATACTTGTGATAGTTTTCTTATCACCTTTTACAAAACTCAAAAGAATATATCTTCTAAATAAACATATAAAATTACATACTTTGTGTATCAAGAAAAAAATAAAAAGAAAAGCGTACCTTTTTTTGTTTTACAAAAACATTAAAGAAAGACATGGTATTACATTAGTTCAAACAATATATACTTTAAGTTTCTATTTTTTTTTTTTTTTTTTTTTTTTTTTAAACAAAATATGATGGAATGTATGTATGGTTTGGCAGAAGTTAGAGTTTAAACAAAAATCTTAGAAATTGATGAATCCCTAATAGACAGTTTTATACACTCTTTATCTTTCAAAGCGATTGCTTCCATTACTTTACTATTTTTATCTAGTATTGCATTGATTTCTTTTAATCTTGTACTTTTATCCGATGACTTTATGTTATCGACGATCAGTTTACCTTCTTTTAACATATTTAAATTTGGATTATCGTTTGAATCCTGGTTGTGAACTAAAGAACAAAGATATTTAGTTTTCAATGCAGACTCTTCTATACCAAGATTATTACTCCTATTACTCATTCCCATGGTATATGCAATGGATGAGGCATTATTAAAATGATTTTCTTGCCATTTAAAAACACAAGTTATTGGTTTGTTTATACTATCAGAAAATTGGCATAGCTGTAAAGTAGAGATGCATCGATTTTGAAGCTTATGAAAGCTACCCTGATTATTATGATAAAGAGAAGAAATAGAGAAAATTGGTTCTACTTGATGATTTAAATGATTCGCACCCTCTGGCTCCTTATCGGCGGTCATTTTGCGTAATACTGAGGTTGGCGTAAAAGCAAGTGGCGTTGGGCTCATTGTTTGCTTCGCTGGAGAATTAACAGGAGTGGACGGTCTTTGCTGAATCTGTTGTTGCTGTTGTTGCTGATCCTGTCGCTTACGAAAGTTCTCACGTTGTTCTTCTAATTTCTTCTTAATCAAAGCATTTTGCATTATGGATTGAGTATGCATAACCAGTTCCCGTGGAGAAGGTACTCTATGTGGCATCACTATCAAAATCACATAAATTATCTTCTATAAAATTTCTTTTTAAAATCTCTGATTGTTTTAATAAATTTGTTACTTTTTCTCTCTCTCTCTCTCTCTCTCTCTTTCTCTCTCTCTATTTTTTTGTTTGTTCGGTTTAGAATTGAAATAAAAAAACTATTGTACAAATTAAAAACATACTTAATAGAATTTTGTCCTGTATCTTCAAAATTAAGAATGTGGTAAAATTTAATAAGCGAGAATAAACTTCCTTTTTTTATATATCTTTGTTTTCTTTTTTTTTTACCTGAATGTTTTGCTGTTAATGTGTTGGGACTGGTTGCTACATTCGATGTAATTATTGGGGGTGGACAATAAGCTGCATTCCGAATGTATACAAATAATTTATAAGGTATACAAAAGATGCTGTATATTAGTAATATATTTATAAATATTTTTCAATATTATTCATTTTGTGTCTCTCCGATATCTGTTGTCTTTTATTTTTGAAATTGGGAGTAAAGATGGATGGGAAATCATGCGAAAGAAAGAATAGAACAAATGAATAATGTATACACAACTTACCGTTATTCATAGGAGAAGGGATTCGCTGTTGCTGCTGCTGCTGTTGCTGCTGCTGTTGTTGATATAACATTTGATGCAAAATGTGATCTTGTGGGGTAGGTGCATTTGGATGTGGACTTATCGCACGTGACGTAGTTCCACCATACATTTTAAGGATATTAACGAGAACTTCTCGATGTCGATGCTGCATGGCAGGATTCTACCCGATTTTAAGATTTATGCGAGAAAAAAAATTGAATACAAATACCAATAAGTATTACAAAATATCCAATCGACAAAATTAGATTTACTTTTCGCAAGCGCAAACCTGTAATTGTTGGATAAGATGCTGTTTTGTTATTTCTCCTTGTTGCAAGCCTTGAATTATAGCTTGTGCTTCTGGTCTTTGCAACAATTCTTGCCCAGACGTGGCAGCATTGTTCATCATCATTTGCATTTCTGTTGGTACAGGACTGACACCCATCAATCGTTGACCACTCATTATCATGGAGAGCATGTCAGAATGTTGTTGTCGATGTTTTTGCTGTTGCTAATATTAATCACAGATTATAGATATTATAGAAAAAAAACCTTTGATATTATTACGATTGGATGTCGATCAATAACAATTATATGAATGGAGACGAACCTGTTGTATGTGCAACACTTTCATTAAGTTTTCATGTTGCATTTGAACTTGGTGCGGATGTTGAGTAGGAGCAATGGGACCAACATGATTGAATGTTGAAGCATGAATTTGATCTGTAACGGATTGCTGAGGAACAACTGGTTGTTGCGGTGTTTTCAATTGTGAATTAAGCAACTGAAAAAAAGTTAATTTGATTGTACGGAAAGTTAGTAAAATTTTTGAGACATATATATATATATATATATAAAGAAAGAAAGAAATAATATACCTGCATTAACGTTACAGATTGTGGTTTCTGAGACATAGGTCCATTGGCTGCTGGTACAGCTTGTCCACCAGTTACTTGTGCAAGCTAATTTGTAATAATATGAGGATAAATAATAAATAGGTCTATTACACAAACAGTTTCATAATTTTACCAATTTTTTAAAGGCAGAAAGATCCTCTTCAGTCTTATTTACACGGGACAATTCGTTTGTAGATGATGGTGGAGGGACACCGCCACGCATTCGTGCTTCCAATTCTTCCAAGCTATGCACAACCTTTCCACCTACTTCTATAAATAATCCATTATATCACAAGCGCACATTGGAGTTAAATACACTATGCTGTAATATTAAAAATTAACTTAAAGCAAACTATATGATTTAAAACAATCTTACCCATATCTTTGATAGAAGAACTTTTCATTAATGGTATAACTGGTGTTGTTAGATCCGCTTGACCATTTTGACTATGCTGTTGCTTATTACCACGTTGCAACATTTCAAGAAGTTTTACACCGGTGGTAGATGTAGTATTATTTGTCGTTTGATTAGCAGGTGATATAGGAGCAAAATATGTATTTGACTCAGTAACTGATGGGATTTGAATATTTGGTTCGGTAATATCATTGAGTAAATTATTTAACAATTCATCCTGTATAGAAGCTCTACGACTCTCCGTCTGTTGCTGAATAGGACTTTCTCTCTTAAACCACTGACTAAATCGAGAACATGATCCACCATTTGAACCGACTCCATTCTATACAATATGATACATTTATATTAAAAATGATCGGGGGAAGAAAAAAACGACTATTCATTTATTTCATAATTTATACAAGTATATACTTACCGTTAACAAACCAGGAACACCAGGAAAAGTATCAGATTTTAAGAAATCGTCTAGGTTGAAATCAGGATGACTATTTTCTTCATTTTTACGAACATTGCAACTTTCAGTTATCTCAGTACTTGATTCTGTCATAATGCTGTCGCTAGTATCTTGACATTCCTTTTGAGAATCAGACGGCGGTTCATTTTGTTCTGATATAGGAGAATGCGGTGCAGGTACGACATTAATTGATTGATCTAGAGTTGTCGGGGTACTACGTCCTTTAGGGCCAATTACATTCTCATTCTGTTTTTCATCTTTCTCCAAGGAATTCCTTTTTCCACGTTTCTTTTGAGCAGTTGTTAACTTCTTAGTTTTAACGTTGGCACTATTACTAACTACTTTCTCCTCTGGAATATCCTCGAAACCTCTTAATTCAATAGTATCATGCTGAGATGTAGGTCCTGAGCTGAACCATTCGGGCTCATTTGCATCACGGTTATCACCACAACTTTTTCTACGATCGTTACTAAATCTTCTTTCGCGTCCGCGTTCTTTATCACGATCATTTTGATGATTGCGCTCGGCTCTTTCCACTCCCCTATCCCGATCGCGATCTCTTTCACGATCTCCAAAGTCACGACCAAATGATCGACGTTCAAATCGTTCATTTCTTTCGTCCCGGTCACGTAGATTGTCTCGTTCGCGTTCTCTATCCCGTATATTTTCACGATCTTTTGTTTCCCTACTTTCTCTATTGTCACGATCACGTAACGTACTACCTGCACTTGTACCCGATCTAAATGAGTAATCTGTACGTTCCGGTTCAAGTTTTTCATTTTCAGATCTGAAGTCCCATATGTCACGTGTCAAAATTCTACCACTACCGATTCGTCGTACCGTTTCCCGATGGCTGACCTACAAGATTTTAAGAGATTTAATATATTCTTGATAACATAATTTCTAAGAAAGATAATGAAATACACACACGCACACACTTTACCTCTGTTTTACCAATTGGACTTTCAGAGCGTCTATTTGGCGGTTGGTTCACATTAACAAAACATCCAGAATTAAAACTTCGTCTTTGGGGACTTAAAACAATACCATCCTGTTCTTTCCTTATTCGTTCTCGAGGATCACCATTGCGACGCTTGTTATGATTTTCAGTTATCGCTTCAGAACGTATACCTTTTTCATCTTTAGGCGGTGTGTCACTACATTTTCTATTTGAATGCCAACGTTCGGGGTCCCATACACCGCGTGTACTTAATAAAAAAAAAAAAAGAAAAATAAATTAAAATGTATTTACTACGAAAACATTGTAAAAAAATTTATAAACAAATCATTGGTCTTATGCGAAAGAGAAATATATGAAAATGGAATATATACAACGCATGATAGCTTTAGTTAATATTAATAATATACGAGTATATATTATTTTAAGCTTACTTGTTATAAGAGGTATCCAGGAAACCAGGTCTGCGTTTAGATAAAGGTAAACCCTTTATCACCATCAATTCTTCCTAAAAACATAACAATATTTAGAACAAATAATACGTACCTTCTCATTGGATAATCTAATAAAAATATATATATAAACATATTATAGATTAAAAAAATATCTAAGATCATCATAAATGGTTGATATGTACCCGAGAATACTGAAATTGAGGTCTTGAACGTCCAATTTCCATAATAGAAGTATCAGTTACCTCTCCGGCCACAGACATCGATATAATTGCATCATCTCCTATAAAACAATATATCAAAAGGAATCATTAATTACGAAATATTGTGTGTGTACACATACACACACACACACATACACACACCACAAATTAAAAAATCCACATTTTAAACGTCGAGATTTAAATGTACAACACCTCCCCCCTTCTCTCTTTTCTAAAGTCTATTCTAAACTTTTATATTAAATGTTACATTATTATTATTATTATTACTTTTATTATAAAAATAGCAGAAAAAATAAAAAGATGTTATACCAAAGGATGAATTATAAAAGTATAGGTGTTCTTTTCTTTTTTTTTTTTTTTAGGTACATGTTAATACAGAATCCATGCAGAAATGTATAAAGAAATACAATATAAATGTATTTTAAGTATACTTACGAAAAGTTACTCGTTTTAATGGATTTACCGATTTATTTTTACGAAACCATCGACAAGCTCTGGTTTGTACTACCAAAGTCGCATCTAAGAATGGAGATCCTGTAGGTCCGACCAGCGGACGTTTGCGAGTCCGTCGGTACCAGTTAGAACCGACTAAAGTATGAGCATCATCTAGCCTCATCTTTTTATTTGATTTAACTTAAAACTTAATTACACTTTAACAAAAACCAGTCCTATACAATTATCCTATAGTTTTAATATACTTTAAATCATAGAGTTCGCTACGAACTGCGATCGTACCGTTCCCTTAACTTTCTCAGTTTTTATCTATAACCGTTCCGACATCCAAGCAAAATATTTACCAATAAAGGACGAAAAGGTCTTGGACGAAGAGAATAGAAACGTATCTCGAATATGTTCCACTCGGTTAAAATTGAATTTTTAGAAATAAATCGTAGTTTCCGAATTAGTCGATATTATTACCCGGTTTTCGCGCGTACTTACGACGTTTCCGAATATATTATATATATATATATATGAACGATTAAAAAAATATAAGAGGAAAATGAAATATGATAAACAGACTTCTAGTACTATAATAGAGAAGAATTGTAAATTTAACCTCGATGGAAGATGCGTTACTTCGGATGATACGATACAAACTGGCCGATCGGCGGAAGTTTTTAGACAATACTTTTGACTTTCGAATTCTCATCCAATCATATATTCGTACGGTGTTATTATTAATCTGGTCTACGACTGACTACGGTTTATTTGAATTAAATAGATTTAACTGATTTTTACATGCGACATTTTCCCCTCCATAGTCATATATATATAGAGAGACATTTATAAAAATAAATAAAATATATCTATGCAAACAAAGAAAAATACTACATATATATACATATATATATATATATTTCAAATTCTATTGAGTAATATAAATTCAATGTTAAATTTGGTTCGTATATAATACATATGTGTGTTATGTATTATATGTACTTTTCACTTAAATATTCATATTATCGTCGCATTGATTGAATCTGAATAATATTACCTAACTTATAAATTTTTTAATGCCTAGACTTTGGATTGTCATAGTTTTAATGAGGAAGTCTTATAACATAACGAACGTTGCGCGTTATTTATTTATTTTTTGTTTTTTTATTGACATAAAAAAAAAAAGTATTTCTAGCAAGGATTTTTGTATGTTATGAGACATTGAAAATTATGTAAGCTCCTCAATGAACTTGAAAAAAAAAACAAAAAAGTTTCTACGTAATATGTAATTACATGTTAATTATTATCATTGTCCAGTTAAAAAATTAAGAATCATAAACAGGATTGTAAAAGTTACTCGATTGAAAATGTAAAAAATATCAACTTTTTATTATAATAAAAAAAAATTAGACCCTTCTACCTATTTTCTATTGTTTCCCACCCATACTGAAATTTACTCATTACAATATAATCATTTCTTTTTTATTTTATTATTGAAATGATTATATAAAAAAGTTAATTCATTTGTTCTTTTCAATGTCAAAGGATTATTTTTATAGAAAAGCAAATAATATTTTTTTTATCATTTACTTTCCCTTCTTATTTGAGTGAAAAAAAACATTCATGAAAAAAAATTAAATAAGAGAACATCATTTTGTTTGATCGTGTTTATTTTGATAATTTAAAGAATATAGTTCTGTGTCCATTTATCCGTTAACTAAGTCAATTTTTATGAAGATATTTTTTTTTAGGCATTAATCTGATCATCTATCGAAAATGATCATATACGTTAATGTACTTTACATGCAAGTATAGAAGACAGGAGATATAAAGGGAATGATAAACAGTAATAAAGCAATCTTTAAATTGAAATGCGAAGGCATGTGAAATCTGAAAGGAAATAATTGGAAAGAGAAAGAAACGTCTACATCATATCAACAACAATACCAAAATCATCAATCGCTTATACATTTCAAACATTATTAGCAGTGATAAATATATCGTTAAAAATATGTAATCTACGTGTAATTTGGAGTCTTTAAATAGTAAATATTGAACTTTTTAAATACCTGTTGTTTTTTGATTTAGCAGCTGTTTGTCACTTGTCACAGATTCCAAAGACATTCTTCTTTCGTCCACAAGAAAAGTTTATAGCATACACTACGTTTTTTTCCCCTTTTTTCCCTCTCTTTTTCCTTTTTTTTTGAATTTTTATTTTTTATTTTTTATTTTTTTTTTTTATTTTTTTTTATTTTTTTTTTCTTAATATCTTTCTAGTCCTTTATACGATCTATCTATGTTTCACACAACATATATATGTATACGCAATTGTGTAGAATTTACACTTAGCTATATATTCTAAGTACTGTTTAATATCACAGACTGATTTTCTCTTTATATACGCGACAGTTCCTTCCTTAAATGATAAAAGGGAGAAAATTTCCTTTACTTCTCTTTTTTTCTCTTCTTTTCTCTCTTTCCTCTCTCTCTCTCTCTCTCTCTCTCTCTCTCTCTTTCTCTCTCTCTCTCTCTCTCTCTCTCTCTCTTTTTTGTTCTATTTAATGATCAATCGCTGTTTTATCGAAAACACACAATCCTTCCTCACCATTCACTTCTCGAAAAGGGACATGAAGTAAAAGTGTTTATATATGAGCGAAAACGAGCTTTATCGTAATAATGCAAACGATAAATTGGATAAACCTAATAGCGTAATATTTGGTACATGCGTTT
>OU426855.1:9212951-9277951 GCA_911387685.1 Dolichovespula media | reverse complement strand
AATTTATATCTGCATTTATCTAATTTTATTAAATCCTCGTTAGTACACTCGATATTGCAAACATTTTTATCTTATATATATATATATATATAACGAATCTTCGAACTTATAGAAAATATAGGGCAAAAGTATATTGAATGGATAAGTGAAAAGATGAAATAACGTTCGAAAGGAACGATATTATGCACTTTTTTATAAATTATATTTGCTTCTATAGAAGCTTGTCAAGTAATATCAAACTATTCTTTATTTTTAAAAGTCTTCTTCTTTCTTTCTTTTTTATCTACTTTGGTTCTTCTTTCCCAATACCATTATCATTTTTTCTTTCTTTATTTTTTTTCTTTATTAATACACTTATATTTATATCGAATAAACTTTCACTAAGTAAATGATGTTCCCAGTTTCTTAGATTACTATATGATAGAAAAAGAGAAACGGATGTTTAATAATAATGATGATAATATGTTTTATCGTATGAATAATGTATAAATTAATTAATGTTTCTAACAGCCAAAGCAAAACCAAAAACAAGAGCCAAAAAAACTGAAACAGCTAAAGATACGGATACGGAGGTAGTATCTACAAAAGAAAAAAAAAAGAACTTGGGCGACAAAGTACCTAAGGAAACCAAAACGAAGGTAAAACCATTAAAGAAAGTTGTAGAAAAGGAAGATGAAAATGTATCAGTAGAAGTAAAGAAAAAAACCAATACTAAAGCTAAAACAACAGAAAATAATATTACTGTAGGTGTAGAAGTAAAGAAAAGAACCAATGCTAAAGCTAAAACAACAGAAAATAATATTAATAAGGTAGAAAACTCCACTGTAAATGAAGAAAAGAAAGCCAAATCACAAGGTACTAGAAAAGCGCGAAATCAAACAGATAATATACCAGATTCAATTGAAAATAATGTAGAAGAGAACAACGATTCTAAGCCGATTAAGGGAAGACAAAAAAAAGTAAATAAAGAAAATGCAACTGCGATAGAGACTACTAAAAAAGGACGTGGTAAAAAGGAGGCAATAACAGCAGCTGCAAAAAATCTAGAGGAAAAAGAATCAGAAACTGTCGAGTTATCTACGCCGGAAGAAGAGAAGGAATCTGAATCAGTTGAAGTATTACCAGAAACTAATGATGTTCAGAAATCACCAAGTAATACCGATAATGAGTTACCAAATGCTGAAAATGAAGATTCAATAAAATTAGATGCTTCGGATTTAAATACAAATAATAAAAGTAAGACAGAAGATTCTGTATCGGATGGGAAAGATAATGTCCCAACGATTGAATAGTAAATATTAATGGTAAGTAGATTTGATATATATTTATCTATGCATTGAAAAATAATCTATCAATACAAATTTCAGGTGCAAAAGTACGGAGAGGAAGGAAACAATTATCAAAGAGAAAAAGAAAAAAAAAGGAAAGGAAAAAACAGTACCTTACAATCTTAAAGAAGTTATATTTTTTTAAAACTAAATGAAAAATGCTATTGGACTTGATTCGTATAATTCTTTCTAGTCCCAACGTTTTATTCACGAGATTCTTATTCGTCATATTAATGGAATAACTCTTAAGTTTATTTTTTTTTCTTTTCTTTTCTTCTTTTTTTTTTTTTAATGGTATTGTGTAAGTTGTCTTAAATAAAGTAGAGATGTTAATGCTTAAGGAAATAAGTAATTAAAAGTAAACAATTTCTTATTTACTTATTTATTATAACTGTGTGTAGTATTTTTTGTTTTTATATATTTATATAAGAAAATTTGTAAACAAATGAGAGCTAAATTTTTCATGTGCATAGTACTTGAATGTTGCTCGATATAAAAATCAATTATTGTTCCACCAACGCCACCAAGTGACAAAATATGTAAACTTATTGTAACAGTCCCGTCTTGATAAGAGATACCTAGCTTTACGATAACTTAACCTAAAACCTAACAAGAAATGTATTCTGTGTTATTGTTTACCTAATTCGAAAGAAAATGAAGAAGTTTGTATAAATTATATTAATAAAGTATATGAGAAGTCTCTCGTTTCAGTTGAGATCAATTACAAAGTCATTGAAAGATGAACGTGGCAAAAAAAATAAATGTAAATTTTTCATCATTAGTGGGTTTGAAAGCTGAACTTTTACGAAAACAAACAGAAGTAAAAGAAGCCAAGGCGCACATCGAAACTACTCAAACCACAAAACTCAAACGTAAGACCAAGCAAGTTAAAAATGATAATAAAAGTTCTGCTAAAGAATTAACCGATGTAGAAGATATAAATGCTCACAAAAAGTCTAAGCTTGTTTTAGAAGCTAAAGCTAGATTATATACAAAGTTGAAAAAGTCTAAGAATAGCAATGAAAATTTTCTAGTTGATTTTACTAATAAATCGGATGAATCTGAAGAAGAAATCGTTAATGAGGATGATTATGATGACGATAGGTTTGTGGATCCTGATGATAATTGGGTAGAGTATAAGGATTGTTTTGGTCGTACTAGAAAATGTTTAGCCAAAGACCTGCCACTAATGCGTGAAAAGGATGAATTATTAAAACAGGAAATTACAAAGAAGCACATGCAGGAGAATCAGTCTAATATCCAGGAGACGCAACCGATAAAAGAACCAGAAATAGATATTATGAGAAGAAAATGGGAGGAACAAACGCAAAAGCTCGCAGAGAAAGCAGATATACATTATCAGGATATTTTATTTGATGAAGCACGTGCTCATGGTGTCGGTTATTATGCTTTTTCACAAGACGAAGAAGAAAGAGCTAAACAACAAGAAAATTTGAATAACTTGAGAAAGGATACTGAACAAAAACAAAAGCATATAAAAGAACTGAAATATCTGAAAGAGAAAATGGAACAAAATAGATTAAAAGCAGCAAGAATTAGGCAAAGAATTAGAGCGGGTTTACCTGTTGAACCTGAAGATGAATTGGAAAATAATTCAATGGATACTCCAAACAATATTCCTTTGGTACAGGAAAAGAAAATATCTAGAGATGACCTGCATCCTCAGGATAGTAATGTGGATGATGAGAAAACAAGAGAGGAAAAAATAAAAGCATTAGAAGAAACCTTAGAAAATCAAAAAGTTTGGCGAAAGATGTCTCAAGAGGAATGGGTATATAAATGTAGAAAAGAAAGAAATTTAGAATTTGCACCTGGTTATAATGATAAAATCTTAAACTCAAATTTTGTAAAAATTACACAACCTAATGACGATACTGTAGTATCTGATCAAATTTCAAATCAAACTAATTCTTTGATGTTTTCTGACTTATCATCTACCAATAAAAACACCTCTGTGGATAATTCAAATGATCCTATAAATGTATCAAAGCAAACGTGTCCTGATATTAATGATCAACAAAATGATTCATTGACAAAACAGTTTGATAAAAACACAAATGTTCCATTAATTACATATCCACATATATATTATAAAGGAAATGATAGTTCAGTAAAAACTACAAAATATAACAGTGATCCTAAGAATAATCAGCCTAGCCAAAGTATTAATAATGTATTAAATAAAACTATAAATGAGGAAAAAATAGCAGCTGGTCTTAGATATCTGCGAGAAAAATACGAACAAAGTCAAAACCATTGATTTTATATTTGCATTAATTAGAACGCTGTACATATTAAAATCACATAAATGTACCTTTATTAAATTATGTAATAGAAAAATCATAAGTAATTTGTAATTTTAATAACAAGATATTTTTTTTTTTTTTATCCTACATCTCATAATATATGTTAATTTTGTGTATTTACTTAATAATATATTTTCTTAATATACCTTACTTTGTTAAGATTTATTCACATAGCCTCTGTTCCTCTTTATTCACCTAAATTAAATTAAATATATAAAATAAATCTCAAAGAAAAAAAAAATACTAAAAAATAAAGTTCTACATTCTGGTATAAAAGTAAAAAATCCAATAAATATATACCTGTAACATCTACTTTTATACGTTTCTTACAAGTAGCACATTGTAGAGGATGCATAACTTCAGCGTATCTCTTTAAGCAAATAACATGCACTATAGCTTCGCAATGAATACATCTTCGACCCTATAGAAGAAAGTGATATTTATCTGTGTAAATATATACAACTATTGCATAAGAAATGTCCTGTATATCTTACGAAAAAGATGACTTCCTTGCATAAATTGCAGACTTGGAGACAACTGTTGTAAGTTTCCTTAAAGTAAGGAGTTAACTCAGCTATACTGCGTACTCCAATATAATATTGACCGTTCTAAAAGGCATAACTTTATTATTAAATATAATTTTGGTGTGTAAGTTATAAATAATTAAATGATTACTTTTAATGAGAGCCACTTTTTATCAACAATATAATCCAAAAACTCTGTTGCATCGATTTTTAACAATTTTGTGTCTAGAGATGAACATAAATTAAGACACATTGTACTAGATACGCAACCATTAGTTGATGTTATTATCTCGGAAAATATTTTTCTTAATAATTCTAATTGGCCTCTAGAGAACTCTATCTGAAAACTGAAAAATAGAAAATAAATAAGTAAATAATAATTGTCATAAATAAAATAAATAAATAATTATTAAATAGAAATAAATAATTAATATAAATAATAATTATTAAAATTATTATTTATATTGTCATAAATAATAATTTTCATCTTACCTACTGATATCTTGAAGAACTGTACTTGCAACTGCCCAATATGTATTGCCCGTTAATTCGCATGTTACAATTTTTATTGTCATATTTAATGGTTGTAATTTTGAATTAATTTCACAAATTATATCTTTCACTTTTTTTTTACCTGAAACACGAAATTATGTAGTATGTGTATTTATTATCATGGAATAAAATTTATTTTAAATATAATTTTTTTTATAATAATTATATTATTTTGTCAAATATATTATTTACCAAATAAAGAAATGATTAATTCTTTACTATCCTCATCATGTAAGATGCCCTCTTGCATGATAGCTTGTAAAAACATTTTATGAGATTCAGAATACATTTTTAGATTAACAGGGGAAAATTTAAATATATAAATTATTCACATGAAATTATTCACTGATATCAGGTCGAGATATAATGTGCAATTGTTTATAAATTATCGCTACGCAATACTATTCCCTCTGCGAATGTATACGAAATCATTCTTACGATCTTCGTAAATACATATAAAATAATAAAAGATGAGAGAATATAAAATATATAATTTTTTAAAATTATTTATAAGATTCTCTAATACACAGAAGCTGTTATAAAATGTATAAGCATTAACAAAAAACGAGAGAATTTTAACCGTCATTCACATGACTATTATATATATATATATATTAAAAAAACAAAAAAACAAGTTTTAACTGCCGTGCAATACCCATATAATGTATAAATTTTAACCGTCTTATATCGTACAATACCTCTACATATACATGTAAAGATACAAGTTTCACCCCTCATGCATAAATTATGCCACCATATATATATATATATGAGCAATGTACGTTAGAGAAGCCGATTAAATGTAAATGTGTATATATATATATATATATATATATATATATATATATACGTGCAATGTAATTGTATAGATACAGCGGTAAATGCGTAATAAAAATGCTGCACGATCATTGGCTGTTAGATATATAATGTAAACGAAATGGCGGGACAAGCGTTGACGCCATAGTGAAATAAATAGGACGCTGAAAAGGCGGGCTAAAAGAATTCTCTGCTAGACGTATAGCCGAAAGGACATAGATACGCTCGTCGACGTAAGTATATTCTTTTCGCGAAAATATATAAAATACAATAATAACCACTGATTTAAAATAATTATTTTTATATGTTCAGTTATGATATGCGCAATATGATTTTATCGATCGGTCTGGTAGGTTAAGCCTATTTTCCAAAACGCAATTTAGCGTCTTTCTATTCGGTGAATATTTAACGGTTTTTTAATTTCAATAACGTATATACTTGGGCAAAAAACGTATATAACGCATTTACGTGTATATATATTCTTAAATAATACATTTGTAAGTACAAATAATCTATATATATATATATATATATATGGGTATTATTAATCAATAATTATTTATAATTTAGTAACTGCCCATCATCGAATCAATAAAATTCGTCTTTACTTATATTTCATGTTTTATAATGTTATTTGCTTAGTTCTGTGTTGATGGTGCTTGATTCTTTGTTACAAGACTAATATAATTCTTTTACTTATAAAGTAATGAAAAAATATTCGCGAATAAAAATATATGTTAAATCAAATTTCGTTACAAATTATATATTTCAGATTAAGAGAAGATAGATAATACCGATAATTAACAATAATGGAAGCGAATCAAAGCACTGAGCGTAAAGAGGCAGGCTATGAAATGTCTTCATTAGAAGTATCTAATGAGACCATGAAAACGACGAATAAAAGACAACGTCAGGTGTCTTCTTCTTCAGAAGAAGAAGAAAGATTACCTACCAAGAAGTCTCGTAATACTCCAGACAAAGATTTAGTAGTAGGTTCAAGCAGCTCATCGTCAAGCAATACCGGTGATAAAATAAAAGAAGAAACTGAGCAAAGTACAAATTTAGCTATTAATCAAAACGTCGTGTCTTCATCAACATCTAAACTTCCTGAAGAGTCAAATAAAGAAGCACGAGAAAATGATGGAAGCAATTCACCGCTCACGATTGGTAGTATAAATGAAGCAGAATTAGAAGAAATCTGTAATATGTCCACAGATTCTCTTGTAAGATATTAATATAAAATTAAATTTTATTGACTTCATTTAGAAAGATATAGTAGTACGAGCTTGTACAATTTAAGAGTGTAATACTATTTATCTTTTCTTTTTTTTTTTTTTTACAAAGTAAATAAGAATAATTGTGCAATATGTTTATATCAGGGATTCCGAAACGCTTTCTGGCCACGAAATTCTTAGAAAATTTTCTAAAGATCACGTATCCTCCATCTTTTTTTTTAACAACAGATCACTCTTCCCCGCTGGTCAGGCTGACACTGATTTATCCCACCTAGTAGGGAAAACAAAAATCTAAAGAATGCTGTATTGTAGAATCATGCATATTGTTTTAAACATTAATAATATAAAATTTGACTGTCGCAATAATTCAGCCACCAGATAGTCATGTGGAACTCCTGATTCTTTTTTGTTTAACCAGCTTAATACCGCTGTTTTATATCATAACTTTACACTTTAGTAGTTATTGGTATTTCTTCTTTACTATTTCTTTTTTTTTCCCCCATGTATTTCAGGAGTTTGTTGATACAGTTGACATTACTGCCGAAGATGATGGTACAGAAACTTCCATGAAATTAAAGGAAGAAAGTTTAAATGAATCATTTAAAAGAAAGAGTATAAGCATTACGGTGTCATCTACCAAAGAAACCGAGATAATAGGTGGATTGGCTCTTTCTGTAGAATGTGCAAGCGATAAAGAAGAATCGAGTTCTGAGAGTGAAAAAGATGACAATCAAAGACCAAGAACAAGAACGATTATTGTAAAAGAGGAACCAAATGAATCTGAACTTGATGTTAGTTCACCCGAAGGAGAAGAAATGAAAGAAGAATATTATGAGGAAATTTCTGTGCATACGAAGCAAAATCTCGAAGAAAAACAAATCAAACTTAAAATGTCTCCTCCCGCAAAGAAGGCCTCTGATGATTCAGAAGATATTTCAGATAGTAACGTTCAAGACGAAGAATATAAACCACAGACTAGGAGAAAAGCTAGGAGGAGTCCGAATAAGAGAAATACCAAATCCTCATCCGAGTCCAAAACCAGCGGTCGCGGTGTACGAAAAAGCACAAAAGGTTCCAAAAAGGTGCAGCAAAAGAAAAATTTGGTTAAAGATGATGAAGATGAAGATAATTCCGATGATGATAAAGGCAATGAGACTAAAAAGAAAATTGGTAATAAAGCAAGTAAATCGGTTCATAAAGGTAGTAAAGTTCAACGAGAACGTAATACTTTGGCCAAAGAAATGTCCAATAGTGAAGATGAAAGTAATGATGATGATTCGGATCATACAAAAGATAGTAAACAGAAGAAACGTGGGGCCAGCGTAAGTTCATTTAAATTAATTAAACCTGTTTATTTTGAAAGCGACCTAATTCCATTTATACTTGAATTGAGATATTTAAGAGTTTTCGTTTCAATAAAATTAAAAATTACACTCATAGGATCACCAATGTGTCGTCGTCACACTGCTTAAGTGTATGTAAGAGAGTTAAATTTACTATTTATATTAAAATTATATTATTACCTAATAATAAGTATTATTAAATGAATAATATGTATTTTCTTAACAAAAATGGAATTAAGGGACTTTCAAAATTAACTAGATTCGTTATAAAATTTGAAAGAGCCAAAGTCCATTCTACATAATTTAAAATTACTTCGAATTGAAAAAACAATACCCAATTTATCTCTTTAAAACACTTCAAAGAGACAATTTAGGAAATTTTCTAACTACATAAATTACATAACAATTTACTTCTCATCTACATTTTGTGTATGCAGGAGGTATTTGAAAAAATCATGGTGCTCCATGGTGGTATATATATCGTAGTAAGTCCATCGTGTCTCCTTGTGTATTTCGCCGTTTTAATTATTCTTCTTTCTATTTTTCACAAAGTCGTGTCAATACAATTTTTTCGAACTTTCTTAGTCTACTCCGACGCGGTAATAAATTCAATATTTTAAATTCTGGATTCTCTTATCCATTGATATCTTAAAGAAAATTTGATACGGTTCGTTTCTCAAAAAAAAAAAAAAAAAAAACGTATCCAGCATATTTTTATCCGTTAGAATTCTTTACCCCTTTTGAAAACTGCATCCTCTAGAAATTTTGTTTCATTTCTTTTCATTTTGTATAAAGTGATTATCTTTCTGGAAAAATTTTCGATAAAATTATAATAATCTTTGGGAGGATGGCAGGAGAAACAAACGGTAAATTTTTTTTTTTAATGACGCCAAAATTCTCTATCGTTCGGTTGGATCGTATGCGCCCTGATACCATGGACAATCCGCATTTTCTAACATTATATATCAATAATTGATTGGACTCGGGCCGCTATCGAAGTAAAATGGTTTTAACCCTTTCGTTAAGGCGGTCGGTCCGTTCAGGCGGTCCGTTAAGGCGTGTCCGTTAAGGCGTGTCCGTTAAGGCAATCCGCCGGAGAGAAGATGGCCGTCAGTTATATAAAAGTAAACTCTCGTCGATAAATATTCATTGGCGGGTAAGGTTAGACTAAAAATGTTTCTTTCTTTTTTCGGAGTGTATCAATGAAATCTCTTTATTTCATGTAACCGATCGTTGGTAAGTCCAAGATAATCCCCGGTTGAAATGTAGCTTCGCCAATAATCCCATAGATGTCACCTATAGTCCGCGCCCCGTAAATACAGATTGCGTCTCATAGATGGCGTCTATAGTTCGTTCTCGTACACGTAGGTCGCGTCGCATAGATGTCGTTTATGTTTGGTTGGCGACAGCCGACGCAGCAGCAGCAGCACCACCATTACAGGTCGCGTCGCAAGGGTACTCGGTTACAGTCGGCACCCGTGCACACAGGTCGTTGCACGGGTGCCGACTTTGGTCGGCACCCGGTAACAGAATCATTAATTATTCATAATAATTGTAATAGTTTCCATAATTATCGTTCACTCTCTTCTAAATATATTTAATCGCCAAACGTTCCTTGCCTCGACCAACTTTTCGAGTAAGTACACAAGTTTGACTACGTTTCGACGAGAAACAATCGACGACTAATGGACTTTGGGTCGCGTTACTTTCAAAATGGAACGGCTCGATCAATAAAATATGTGTTCATGCATAGTAGAGGGCTTTGACTATTGTTGTACGTTTATTGCATAATACAATGTTACAATATTTTATGTTATTTTAGAAACCTGAAGACGACAAACGGATATTATCGTTGAAAAAATACATAAGAACGGCTGGTATAACGGTAAAGTCGTACCAAGAGATATGGAGCGGATGCAAATCAAATGCCGCAAGGATACGACGGTTAAAGTCGTTGTTGGAAAAACATGGCGTTCACGGAAGACCAACCTTAGAGAAGTGCAAAAAAGTAAAAGAACGCAACGAAAGGTTAAAAGAAGCATCCGAACTGGATGAAAGCAACATAATATCCGAAGGTTAGTATACTTTTTTGCAATTTTCTTTAAATTTAAGCTATTGCTATCGCTATTGTTTTTTTTTTGTTTCAATCGCAAACATTTAGTAAAAAGACGATCAAGCGCACGTACACAAAAAAGATAAAAAGATTTTTGGATGTTCACATGATACTTTTTGTTATAGGTCGCATAACCAGGTCTCGAAAAATAATGATGGCCAACAAAAGTACCGTGGCCACACCAGGGACCCCATCACGGTACCGCGAGGCCCGCAGTACGTACAAGAGGATACACACTGTCGTTGACAGTGATGACTCCGAATAAATGTACGTTACGTATTGTAACGTTACGTTACGTCACGCAACGTGCAATATAAGCCAACCCAATGAGAACGTGTCGCGCCGTGACGTAACGTAACGCAACATACGTTAACGTACAAATAATTTATTGTATACACACATTGTTTGTCTCTTTTGTGTTATGTTAAATGTATGTATATTGTACGTACTTGAATGTATCATGTAACCATATATAATCTTGTAATAAAATTATATCTATATATATAAACTTATACGAACTTATATCTAATTTATAATAATCCTAACTTACATATAAAACATGTAATCATGATATCATATAATCATCTCATTTAAATCATGTTACTCATGTTCATATATCATATTATAATCATTTATCATGAAACATGTAATTGTTTTATCTCGTATATATCATATTGTTCATTATACAATTGTATAATTTATATAATTGTATAGTTGTGCCATATAAATTTATAAAAAAAAAAAATAATCACCGTAAATAATCAACGATAAAAGTAAAATGATCTTATTACAAACGAAAATTCGTATTTTGGCATTCGTTCTCGCGATAGGATAGAAAATTAATTTTATTAAATTTATTTGACACAAAAACAAAAAAAACATGGAAGGACATAGCAGCGTTCTTTTGTAGCAGTGTTTCTCAAAGTTCTCCGGGTAATAAAATGCTTTTGCGAATTGCCGAGAATACCGAGGGTGTAACGGCCCACCATCGTGTCTCGTAATAAAAAAATTTCAATCGTCAACGTTCCTTAACTCGTTCGGATACCAGAAGATTTTAAAAAGAAGCACGGTCGGAATAAACGGAACAATTTTTATATTTCATGTCGAGAAAGAGGCAAGCCAACGGGGCAGCTTCTTGTTGTCTTATTTTCTATGTGAATGCGCCCCGTCAGTTATTATTCGTATCGTTCAAACGCACACTGGATGGTTTTTTCAACATGAAACTGAACGAAAGCGGCGCATAAGACTCGAACAATATCGAAATTATTTAACATTGAACATTTAAATTGAACGTCGAAATTATTTAAACCCAAGAACGATCGTAACATTAAAAACGTTTGGATCGTCGGAAAGAAAAAAAATTTGAGAAAAACTGCTCTACGGATCGTTGTTGCTATTTGTATCGTCTAATTTGTTTTTGCGTTTGTCATTGTGTATTGTCGTTAACACGAGAAAAAATAATCAACGTTCACAATTATAACTTGATCTCTCCGACGTATTAATCATAATTTTAACCTTTTAAGAAAAATAAAAACAAAAAAAAAATTTACAATACACAGGAATACACCATGCGTAAAATCGAATCGCTTGTACTTTCGAAAGCGACATTTTCTTTTCTTTTGATCTTCTTCTTTTATGTTTCTAACGATTTTGATCTTCAATTAAAGAAATATAATTTCATGTAATCGGCGTAAAACGACAAATTTTCAATCATCGTTATTCGGTGAAAATATGAATGTAAAACCATATTTATGTTTACCAAAAGATTAAATAAATAAAAAATGCGTACTTCTTTATGCGCTATTCGTGGACTCAATATAAATGCATATTATCAACGTATCCCTCATTATTTATGATATTATATGTGGTAATATAAGAAAATATATAAGTTTGATTTTAAATTTGACGATATGGAATTAATTATATCATCAAATTATATATATGTAATATTTTTCAATTTCAATTAGAAAACTTGGAAATGCAATCCTTACTGCAAAACAGTTTATCCTCTTTGACCGCCATTCTACTATTTAGTAAATATTTCTTGCACATGTAACAACAGAAGCACGTTTCAATTGCATGAAAATTTAAATTTTTTATAGCAACACCTTGTTGATCGGCCGCGATCACCGCGTTACACGCATTGCAAGTTTTTGCATATGTATTCTGATAACATGGAAGGCACAGAGGACGATCATCTTCGGATATATACTGTCGGCCAGCTAATGGGATGTCACAGTTCCAGCAGCAAAAGTGTTTCACATGATAATTATGGCCCTCGGCAACTGTATATTCTCGTACAAAAATTAACTGCGAAGGAAACAACACACAATATATATTTATATACATATATTAAAATTATATAACAATTTTTATACAATTTACTTACCTCGTCGCAAGCAAAGCATCTTGGAATCCCTAACAAAGCTGCTAAATCTCTACCGCAATACAATTGATTTTTATAATAGAAGTATACGAGATCGACGAGTAATTCATTGCATGCGGAACAGACGAAGCATCCTGGATGCCATAATATATTCTTTGCTTTATCCGCAGTTACAACTACATCGCCAACGTTAATGTCCCCTCGACATTTCTCACAATTTTGTGGTTTTGAAGATTCAACAGTTAAACCTTTCACAGCAACGTTAACGGAATCAATATCTGGTTGTTGATTGTTTTCTATAGGCTGGTGGTTCGCCTTGCAGTTTGGTGGTTCGAACGGGAATACTTGATTTTGTAAATTCTCCGAATAAGAAATGGCCGATTGTACATTTTTGATGCCACTTAATTTGCCCTTTATACAATTTGTATTATCGATATCTGATGGCAACGTGGACGATTCATATCTCTTAGGTAAATCCTCTTCTTTACGATCAATATTATATTTATCATCCTGTGGACTCATAGACGACATTGTCATCGGTTTGTTATCAAGCGAATTTGCATTACTTGCAACATTATGCGCTTGCGGCGAGTTCGAAATAGCATTGGATGGTTTATTTCTTGATTGTATGAAACCTGCTTTATCGTGAACAAAAGTTGGTGCAATATTACTTGCGCAAGTGGATTGAACCACTTCTGAAATAGGTTTAGATACAAGTTTTTCCGCGGTTATGGGTTTGACTCCATTTTGTGGATCGCTTTTCGTCACATCTACCACATTACTTTTAGCCGTAGATCCGATCGGCGAAGGATAATTTTTTTGAGCGTCCGTAACGGCCGCTTTGCCCACAGCTCCTTTATTATGTGAGAAATTTCGTGGATGATGATTAACTTGCGAATTGTCTTGCATAATACCGTACTTGGTATTGAGCTTATCGCGTATAAACATTAATTCCTTTTTATCCAAAGTGCTACTGACGATGTCGTGTACATTAACTGCGCTGGGCGGAAGTAATGCATTTGCTAAAATATTATCTGCAATAATATCGTCGAGAAGATTCATTTCTGTTTGTTTATCGGACGTCCTCTCTGTAACGATTGATGGTTCTATCTGAGGATCAACGTCGCTTTTATAAGGCACTATATTCTGCTCTATACGTTTAAGTTTTTTATCATGATTCGTCATTGGGACATAACACGGATTGTTATCCGTGTGCTTACAACGAAGGGGCTCACAAAATTCGTGCTGACAGATTACAGGTAATTCTGAATTCGCATCGTAAGAGGTTACAGAAGAATTTACTAATTTATGTAACGAGGCTGCCGCCGGCATAGAATATTTATTGTCTGCAAAAGTATTGTAAAATTCATGATGAAGGTATGCGAGAGGGCAATATTAATATTTGTACAATCGATAAGAAAATAACGTAATAATTTTCTTACCTGAAACGTTTCTTTCATTATCCTTCGTTTCCACGTTAATTTTCACGTCTGGTCTATTTTCAAAAGGTACTTTCAAATATGGGATATTCTTTGTAAAGCTGCTTGGTGTTCGAAGCTGTGGTATAGTCACAGGTATCTGTGACTTTTGTTGCGTATTGAAACGTTGCATGTCAGTGGCATTAATCGGTGTCATTAATGACCGATCAAACGGACGCGCACCTAACATCTTTTGTATGTATAAAAAAAAAAAAAGGAAAAAGAATAAATAAATAAAAAAGGGATATACGAATATAGTAGATATTTTTCGTATACGTAAAAAGAAGTTATAGAAAAAGAATGTGTAACGTACCTTCATTACTTTGCCCTGTCCCACATATTTTTTCAAATTCTCAACATAATTCTCCAACTCTTTTTTCTCTACCTCACTGAGTTCATCGCAAGCTTTATGATCGATATCGTGTAATGGCAATTGTTTTTGTAGTAATTGTTTTCTTAATATTGCACCAGTCGATCCAGAGATAGGTAATTTTTCTACTGGCAAAGCGTTCATATAATCCGTGGCAAGTTCCTTAGTTGTATCCGGTGGTATCCAGTCAAAAATAGTTTCACTGTTAGTTTGCTTTTTGTTGGATATAACCAATACTGAAATATATAATTATGATTTAGTGTAGGATATTTCTTTTTATGCAACTTCATTTGATATTCAAAATTAAAAAAAAAAAAAATTAAAAAATAAAAAAATAAAACAACAAACAAAACAAAACATGATGATAAAGTATTTACACATGGGTTTTCTTTTTGATTTTCCGGATGGACCAAATAATAAATCGAACTGAGGGAAATCATCGTTAATAACATCGTGATCGTCTCTGCTACATTTACAAATTTTACAAGTCTTTCGCCAAAAATGTAAATCTAAACCAGGACACAAAGCGTTACATATCATGCATGGCGCTCCTGCTCCAGCTTCATGCGCTAAATGGGGCTAATTAAGAGAAAAGAAAAAGAAAAAAAATATATACATATATAGATATAAAAATCAACCAAAAAAGAAAATATAAATAAATATTAAAATATTTTGCTAATGTAATTAATAATAAGAAAAACAAATTACATATAACTTGTAAACGATTGTATATCTACATTACGTGTATAAAATAAATTGACAAAGCCAGTCAATGAATATGTTATGGCAAAAATTAAATATTTACTTATGTACTATGAAATTTGTCTATGAAAGAAATTACATGTGAATAATGTAATTAACTACCTTTCTCTTCCGATTTTCCAATTCCAAAAGCCACTGAGGACGATCCCCTGCTTGTTCCATGTCCTTTTGTTTAAAAATATTTAAAAAATTCTTAATTAATAATTGTAACCATTCCGTGGTAATAACAAAAGAAAAAAAAGAAATAATGAAGATAATAAATAAGGAAAATATGTCTTAGTCTCGAACACACTTTTATGACAATTATCAAATTTCTGTGCAATAACTTTTATGCCAAAGATAAGGATTTTGAACAGTGATCATGTATGACGCATAGTTAACTATATATATATATATATATATTTACGTAGTATTATGCTCATTATAAGATTTCGTACGTGAAATTTCGCGCATCCTCACTAATATACTCTATACCGCCATAACGCCATTTTATACGTCGCGTACAAATTGTTGCGAACATTTGTAAATATCAGCTATATTTTAATTTATATAAAATATATCAATGCCGTACATTACCTGCGGTTTTGTAACGTTTTCCGCCATCACTGAGAACAGGCGTTACTTTTGATCGATTTTGATGAACGATGACTCATTTTAAAGACGACGGTACAATTTACCGCGTATTGGTTTGAAATCATTGAAAAAGTTTCATTATCATTTCTTTGTTAAAAGAATCGCGTTGAAACGTGATATTTTTCTAGAACAGTTTATACGCGAATGGAAAACATTTTTCAAAAATTCCAAACCAATACGCAGTAGATCAACCGTCGTCTTTAAAATGAGACCTCGTTCCTAAAACCGGTCAAGAACTACTTTTGTTCCCATTGTTGGATTTTATGCGAGGGTAAAGATTAGTATTGTGGCGCCCCCCCACGATATTTACGGCGAAACAGAATAAGCTCACACCCATACTATTGGCTTCAGCGCGTAGATAACTATATATATATATAGTACGTAGGAAGTGCGCATTATAAAATTTTGCACCTGGAACTTTGCGCATCCTCACAAATATACTCTATACTGCCATATCCCCACTTTATGCATTTTGTAGAGATTGTTGCACACATTCGGAAATATCAGTTATATCATTTTATATAAAATATATAAGGCTGTACATTACCTCTGGTTTTGTAACGCTTTCCGCCAATCATGAGAACGGGGGTTACTTTTGATCGATTCTTATGAAATTTTAAGACGACATTTTAAAGACGACGGTTAAATTTACCGCGTATTGGTTTGACAAATTTTTTGAAAAAGTTTTATTATTATCTCTTTGTAAGAAATCGCGTCGGTACATGATATTTTGCTAGAATGATTTATGTAAAAATAGTAACATTTAAAAAAAATTCCAAACCGATACGCGGTAGAGATCAACCGCCGTCTATAAAATAAAATTCTGTTCCTAAAACCGGCCGAGAACTACTTTTGTTCCCATCGTTGGATTTTATGCGAGGGGAAAGTTTAATACTGTTGCACCCCTCGATATTTAGGGCGTAAGAAAAGGAGCTCGTAACCCTACTGCAGATTTTAGACGCAAAGATAACTATATATATATATATATATACGTCGTAATATACTCATTATAATATTTTGCACCTGGAACTTGACGCATAATAGTTCATGCAAGAATAGAAACATTAAAAAAAAAGTCCAACCCAACAAGCTGCAGCAGATCAACCGCCGTCTATAAAATAAAATCCTGTTACTCAAACCGGTCGAGAACTACTTTTATTCCCATTGTTGGATTTTACGCGAAGGGAAAAGTTTAATACTGTGGCACCCCTCGATATTTAGGGTGAAATAAAAGAAGCTCGTAACCCTACTACAGATTTTAGACGCAGAGAGCTATATATATATGTATACGTTGCAATATGCTCATTATAATATTTTGCACCTGGAACTTCGCGCATCCCCACAAATATACTCTATACCGGCATACCTCTACTTTATGCCTTGCGTACAAACTATTGCACACATTTGGAAATATCAGCCGTATTAATATATATGAAATATATTAATGCTGTACATTACTCTGTTTTTGTAACTGTTTCCGCCGTCATCGAGAACAGGCGTCACTTTTGTTCGAATTTCGAATTTGATGAACGATGACTCGATTTAAAGACGACGGTTTAGTTTATCGCGTATTGATTTGGAATTTTTAAAAAAGTTTCGAATAGTCTATGCACGAGTAGAAACATTTTACGAAAATTCCAAATCGATACGCGATAGTTTAACCATCGTCTTTAAACTGAGACCCTTCTCTCTCTTAATCAGTCAAGAACTACTTCTGTTCTCATTGTTGGATTTAACACGAGGGAAAATTTTGGTACCGTAGCGCCTCACAAAATTCACGGTAAAAGAGAAGAAACTCGTATCCTTACTATTGATTTTAGAAGCGTTCGGATAACTATATATATACGTAGTAATATGCGCATTACAAGATTTCGCACATGGAACTTCGCGCATTCCCACAAATGAACTCTATACTGCTCTATACCACCGTACCACACCACTTTATGCATTGTGTAGAGCTTGGTTGCACATATTTTGATATATCAGCTATATTAATTTATATAATATATATTAGGGCTCTAAATTACCTCTGGTTTTGTGACGAATCGTCATTTTTGATCGAATTTGATGAACGGATTACTCGATTTAAAAACGACAGTTTGATTTACCGCGTATTGATTTGGAATTTTTTTAAAAGGTTTCGTTACTATTTCTTTGTAAGATGATCGTGTTGAAACATGATATTTCTTTGGGATAGTTTGTACACAAGTAGAAACATTTTTCCAAAATTCCAAACCAATACGGGATAAGATCAACAACCGCCGTCTTAAGATGAGACCCTCATCCTCCGAACAGTTAAGAACTACTTCTATTCGAACTGTAAAATTTTACGCAAAGGTAAATTTTTGCACTGTGGCGCCCCCCTGACTTTACGGCGAGAGGGAACTTCGTACCCTCGCTATTGATTATAGAGATGTAAATGACTATATATATATGTATATATACTTAGTAATGTGTTCATTATAAGATTTTGCACATAGAACTTCGCGCATCCCCACAAATGTACTCTATACTGCTCTATACCATCATTCCTCCTCTTCATGCGTTGTGTAGAGCTTGTTTGCACACGTTTGGAAATATCAGCTATATTGATTTATATAAAAAAAAAATGTTAAGGCTATACATTATCTCTGGTTTTCGTAATGATTTCTGCCGTCACTGAAAACGGGAGGTTTTACTTTTGATCGAATTTGATGAACGTTGACTCAACTTAAAGACAACGGTTTAATTTATCGCGTATTGATTAGGAATTTTTTGGAAATGGTTTTATTTTTATTTCTTCGTAAGAAAATCGTCTTGAAACATGATATTTTTTTAGAATAGTTTATGTAAAAATAGAAACACTTTTAAAAAATTTCAAACCGATACGCGTTAGATTAATCGTCGTCCATAAAATAAAATCTTGTTCCTCAAACCGGTCGAGAACTTTTTCTTCTGTTCTCATCGTTGGATTTTACTCGATGGGAAAGCTTAATACTGTGGAGTCCCACGAAATTTACGACGAAAGAGAAGAAACTCGTACCCTCGCTACTGATTTTCATATACACTCTCTAATGGTGTACGCTTATGTCCGTAAATTATCGATTATATCCATAAAGTATATACATTTGTCGATTATTTGTTCAAAATTAATAATTAGTGAATATATATATTATTTTTAATGATAATCAAAACACGAGTTTGTCTTACAGTACAATTATAATGAATGGTCGCTATTTTTCCGCGCAAAATGAAAAAAATTATGGCTGCCACGATGTGAATGGTCACTGGCTATTAATTTTTAAGAGATAATGTATAATTTTTAAATTCTACTTTTTAAATTTTATTTTAGAAAATTAGATTATTTGATTTATTGATATTATTATTATTATTATTATTATTATTATTATTATTATTATTGTTATTATTATTATTATTATTACTATTATTATATTAATATAGTTGTAGAGAATTTTTAATATATCACAAAAAAAAATACAAGAAAAATGTTTTATTATAAAAACAACATCATATTTAACAGATACAATATTTTTGGTTATAAACAGGAGCACGCTTAAAGATCGTCGTTGATATTTTTTTTTTAATGATTTTTAATCGTCGTGTCAACTGAGAAATAAATTTCAAGGTACGCGGAATAACAGAACTTTTTCTTTTCAAATGAAATCCATCGAATAATCCATACGCTAGCCCCCAGAATGATATTTATGATTTATGGATTTGCTTATAGAAATGGTCAATATTTTTTACCAGGATCTAAAAAGAAAAAAAAAACAAATAATAAAATAAAAGAAAAAAGGAAGAATATCGTTATAAATTTGTTAATTATATGCCCGTGAAAAAATATTAATTAACTCTACCCATAGTGAGGCGAAGGGTCAGGTTGCGACCAGGATGGTTCGTAATCTAAATGTGCCGCTTTGTAAATTGGCGCGGGTTTTTCTATAATTCTTGAAATATAAACGGGTTTCTCAACGTATTCCACGTATTTAACAGTTGGGGGTGGTGGCACATATATGCGATGAACTTCGGGAGCACTGTGGTATCCAAGTTTGTAGCTGGAGAGAGAAAAATTTTAAGGAAAAATAGAACGGAAAAAAAATAAATAAATAAACAGAATAAAAAGTAAAAAGGAGAAAAAAATTCAGACGAAATCACGATCGATCACGACAAATGATTATAAATATCTATACCCTTTAGCAACGCCGACGCCAAATCCTAAAAGTCCAGCGCCTATTAATTTCTTTTTTAAGAAAAGTGTCCTCTTCGTTCTCGTATGCACTTCAGCCCCATTATTGAGCTCGCCCGTTGTTGCATCGAGCGTTTTAATTGTATCCGCTTGATGATCGTACCGATGATCAACTTCCGTAGCTATGCATAATGCTAGACAACTGCATATAGCTACGACTAGGAAGACAGTGTAATGTTGCATCTACGATATCAAAAAGATTTTCGATCAATTTTTTCCAAAGGAAAAGAAGAGGATGTGATCTTTCCACCAATTAACGAATCCAACGTATCCCTTTTAACTTACCTTTAGTTTTGGTACTGTACACTTCTGAATAAGAAAAAGTACTGTGACTTACAGCGAGCTGATGCGTGATTTTATAGTCAACCTACCTCCTGGTTAGCAAAGACACGAATATATTGTGAATTCCGGACACGGACGATCGTTTCGTTGGGCATTTATTCGATGTTTTTGACTTTCTGCCTTTATATCGATAAGTTCTGCTTTCAGATCGTTACGATTAATTAATATAGAAAAACATATACGGAGAGAAAAAAATCCACATCCAATTAAGATGACGTTGTAGTATTTATTTTAAGAGAAATTATAAATCCAACTTTGGGTTTCAGATTGAAGAACTGATGATAGATATATGTATATATATTATCTCATTCTCTTTTTACTATATTTTTATATGTGTATATATATATATATATATATATATATATATAACAAAACTCTAAAATATATTAATAAAATTATTAAACAGGGATTACTCTTTTTTTTTCTTTTTCGTAGGTCCTTGTTCGACTTTCATATGTGGGCTATTGTTCCAACCCATTAGTGAAATTTCCGTATGAGCTTACGAAATCTCTGAGTGGACATCAGACACTTTCTATGTCGGTCATCGTTTTCGTTTTCACAAAGTGTACTCGCATACATCGGTAAGTAAGTTGACGTATTGGTATTTGCCATCTCATCGATGTGCCATCACTTTCTTGTCTCGCACCCTCGATTAAGTCGACTTCTTTATCCGCATTGCTCACTTCAACGATTACATATACATATATAAATAGCGCGAGTGTGTACGAGAGAATATGGTTCAATGGAAGGTTCATTTAGATTCAGATCTTGTAATTGAACGTATACACAACCTGCGATCGAACGTGCTTGGGATCTTTTTCTTTCTTTTTATTTTTATTTTTTTTTCTTCTTCTTCTTCTTCATCATCCTTTACTTCTACAACTAAATTCACGATTAGATAATGCAAATAAAATCGTATGCATCACGTAAGAAAGAGGGAAGCACAAGGTGAGAATAAAAAATCGACGCAAATTTTCGTCCATCCACGTATCAATTTGAATTTGATTTTGGATCTACGAACACTTTATTTTCACTTTCGATTATTTAAATCTATCACCATAACGAGAATTAAGAGTATGGATATCGAAATCGGTACAAACATAAAATTAGCGTCACGTAATATTAGCGAAGACATTGCTTTCGATTACAGCACCGCTATGTGCCGTAATCGATGATATCAATATCGTATTAGCCTCCTCTATCGTTCTTCTATGTCATTAACTTTTATTCGAAAGATCGCGAGAATATTTACTATTTTTTGTTTCTGATTTATTATTTCGTTTGTATATTTCTTTTTCTTCTTTTTTTTCTCCCCCTTCGTATAAAATATTTCCAATGACAAAAAGATGGAATCGATGATTGTGACAATGGTCTAATTAATAAGTGTACAATTTCATACGTGCATTTTCGTTATCGCACACAATTTTTTGAAGTTTCAAAATTACACCAAGTGATTATTTTTCTCAAGAATATCGGGTTCGAGTTTAGGCATATCTTTCAGGAATGCTGTTTCCAGAAAGGATCTCTCAAGAGTACTTTCGTACTGCATTCTGTAAAATGAATACGCGTATGTGAATAATGTGAAAATAATGAAAAAACGAATACACGCACGCATGCACACCTACATAGTATAGAAAATTATCGCCAATAAAAGCCTTGATAATTAGAATGCCCATGTCCATATCCACCTCCATAACCATATCCAGTTCCGTGACCATATCCACCTCCGTGACCATATCCGCCTCCATAACCAAATCCACCTCCAAAACCATAACCACCTCCGTAACCATAACCACCTCCGTAACCATAACCACCTCCGTAACCATAACCACCTCCGTGACCATATCCACCATGGCCACTGCCGTAACCACTTCCTAAACTTTAAAAATAAAAAAAAAAGATTCGATAAATTATCGATAACAATTCTAACGATGTTCTAAAAACATAATCAATGTTATTCTAAGATAGTATGTGCTCACTGTTTGGCCTTGTACAAGCCAGCACCGATCAATGCCTTTGCTCCAAGTGCAGTGCCTCCGACAAGGAGGGCTTTTTTAGCAAGAAGTGCACCGCCAACTCCGATTAGGGCAGTCTTTTTACCTAAAAGTAAAGTTCTCTTCTCTCTTACCTGACCCTCACTTCCGGTATCGTGATTCAATGACGAATTCAATAAATCCTTAGTGACGTCGGCTGCATAAGCCACTGTTAGAATGGTAATTATTGCCAATACGTAATGGAGCTTCATCTATCAAGAAAATAAATGTTCCTGAATATTCACTTCATCTCTCTCTCTCTCTCTCACTCTCACTCTCTTGCGTTTTTTTTTGTTTTTTTAATGTAATAATATTGTATAATATTATAGAAACAATATAATGCACAAGGTGTATACGATGAAACGTCTGACTATTATTATTATTTTTTTTTTTTTTAAAACGAAACAAAATAAAAAATCAGAGCGTTTCATCGTGGACACCCTGTATTTATTATCTATTTATATAATAATATAAATAATATATGTATCTTTTTTGTTTCATTTTTCATCGTTAAAATATAATAATATAGGAGTAGAAAGTTACAATTAGATGCGATGAGTCCTAGTGTCCCTTTTAACGTCCACGTTGGATCGTGTCTCGATCTTAACTAAAAACTAACGTTTCTAAACGTTTCCTGGATTGTCTCTCGAAAGACTTTTTATAGCAAAAGTTCGCGGAAGATGTCCCCTCCCAACACGTCCATCAAGAGATCTTTACTAGTCACTGAAATGTTTAACTTATTTCTACCAATGGCTTCCTTTCGAGGGATATGTACCATCCACGTCATGATACGCACGTACATGTGTGTGTGTGTGTACACATATATACTCGTGTCACCGTAGAAAATACATGTTTATCTTTCATTCTCATCTTTCCGGTTTTCTTCACCTCGACTCACCTTCGCTAAAAATGACATTGAACTTTGTAGAAATATTTTTTTTTAATTTGGGAAAAGAAAACGATGGATTTCGTTTCAATTCTCAACGCAATCCTCCTAATTGCTTAACGACCTTCGCATTTCAAATTTCAAAATATACTTCTTTGTGATTTAATTTTTTTTTTTCTTTCGATAATCACGAACAAGTGTTCCAAGTTATATTATACCTTTTCTTTTGGAGATACATATATATATATATTGATATGTCGATTTGAATTATTTCAAAATTATATTTCTGATGTAACAAATGGAACAAGTAATTACATTTATTTTTAGAAAAAAAAGAAGAAAAAAAATTCTTTTACATAATTCAAAAACTTAATTTTTAAGAATATCGTATGAGAAAACAATATATTTTATAACATCTCAAATGACAGACAACTTTCATAATCAACGGTTCAAATTTGAATAATTTTACTTTGATTTTTGGTGATAATGATCTTCTTCTTCTTTTTGTAGTAACTAGCGTTGAACGAGGTCGTTTTATTCTAGACGATTCGACTAACGATTGTGAAAGATCAAACATTCCTATTCAAATGACATTTACAAATACATATATACATATATATACATATATGTATGTATCTACTGAGATAAAACTTTTGAAATATCATTAATACTGTTTTCGTTTCTTTGATTTTTAATTTTAATACTATCCTCATTCGTTTTTCTAATCTAAGAATTGACAGACTATAGTAAACAAAAAACAAAAGAACAAATAACAAATGTATAAATAAATTCATTAAATGAGTATGTCCGTGTGTAACCTCTTCTAGATAAACGAGTATTACATCATAAAAAGATCATTGGAATTCCCAGAAAAAAAAAACTTGTAAAGAGTTGGGGTATCATTAACACAGTACATTTTATTGATGATTTTATTAAAACCGCTTGAGGCTACACGTTTGCTTTTGTAATAATTATTTTTAAAAGGGATATACCCAGACTTTTTAGTACGTCTGCATATATTAATTTGACACGAGAATATTAACGATGTGAGAATTTTTATATGACTATAAAAAGAATTAAAAAAAAAAAAAGATATATATATACGTATATATAAAACGTTCTAATAGAGCATTGAACTCTTATAATTGAATATTAAAAAAAAAAACTCCTCTAACTTGATTTAATTCCAATATTAATTATACATATCTTCATTTTAATTTATAATAATAATGATCTATCATTATTTTATTATTATTATAATGGATGTTATATATTTTTTTATTGCTCCATATTATTTGTTAAGTATACGTGCACATAGGCACACGCACACACACACACACACATTGCATTATACGTTGATTCGTTAGTATAATATATAATAATAAAAGGATAATAATTGTTTATAAAAGGAAAATATGGCGCCGAAAAGAAAAAAGAACGTCCGATGGTCAAAAGGAATGTCGCAAGAGGAAAAACAACAAAAGGCATTGGAACGACAATTGACGTTGAAGAGGGAACATTTACTTCGTGAAATCAAAATGGGGATATTGAATACACAAAAGTATCGTCGGTCATGGCGAGAATTAATGATGCGCGCAAAAATGCCTGTTATCAAGGAGGACATTGAAACTGCCTGGCGTACGTTCGATCGTGTCATTGATAACAAAGATCATAGGTATTATTATTATCATATGGATCGTAATGACGACGATAAAAATAGGAAAATTTTAAACGAATGATCTTCTTTTTATTCGATTTAGCATACAAATTTTAATAAATTCTTTCGACGAGGCTAAGGAACAACACGAAAGATCGAAAAACTGTCACAGCGAGATGATACGTCGTTTACTTAACATATACGAAATGAAAACCAATGCTATTTCGACGACTTACCAATCGAAAATCAATGAAATCCTGAATAACGACGTTAATATCGATATCGTTGGATTCCGACAAAAGGGAAATGAAGATCTCTCACAGTTGCAATCTATCATTTCTATCGTCCAAGAACAATTGGACAATTCACTTGATAACACGAAGAGCAAAACAATGAGTGAGATTAAAAATATTAATAAATATATGAAACGTGTTTAAATATAAATGTCGATATTACCGATAATGAAGTGTCCATTAATTACGTTAAAAGTTATGTCAAAAAAATTTGCTATACGCATTTGGATATTGTATGTCGATCAACGTGTCATCAATTTTTCATTTGCACGAACTTTTTTTAATTTTTTAAGGCAAGATCGATTCTTTCGTCGGGGACAAAACTAACGTGAGAAGATTGGCGTTAGTTACGGAGGAGAATAGAATGAACGATCTTTCGGCGGATCTACGTAAAACCATTGCGACATATCACAAAAGTATATAATATATGTATTTACATCATTTCTTCTTCTTCTTCTTCGTACGTCGAGACGTCATATATGTCACGTTAATCGAGACGTTTTAGATACAAAAAATCGACAAAAGTTGTACGACTTGGTAAAGGAGAAGGATGAAAAGAATCAACAGATTATAACTAAGCAGTATGTACGTATAGCCGTTCTATCCGAGACAATATCGAAATTTCGCGAGAAAATGGCAACCCATAAGGCTAAAATTAAGGATTATTTTAATGAAATTACGAACGAACTAAATTTCTTCTATAATTCGTATTGGATCATGAAAAATCGTTTCATTACCGGCAAGTACTCGTGTTTTTTCGTTAACAATACGAAACAATTATTCTATTCGTTCATAAAAAGAGACGTTGTTGTTTTACAACGTTGTTATTCGTGTTATCGATTATAACATCTCCGACGATTACAGAACAGAAACAAGATAGAGTTCAATTAACGATAACAGCCATTGAGTACAAATCAACGAAAAATTATTTAGAACGGCTCGTTAAGAAAATAGAAAATTTATTAAGGCTACTTTTAATTTGTAACAAGTACGAAACACTGAACGAAAATATTTATTCTTACGGTAATTACGAGGAATCAAGTACAAGAGAAATCATTACCACGTTCGAGTTGAAAGAAAGTGCAGAGGTAGGATATTATTTTGAATCCAAATAATATATAAATTCAATATCTCCTCTTTCATTTTATCTCGACGCAATTTTATGAAATTTCTATAATTGCTCACAAATATTATCTTACGGAGTACAGATTATGAATAACTTTCAAGATTTAACCAATTTTTGGCGTCGAATTGGTATTGTACAAGCGTCGATTGAAGAACTAAAATTGGAGAAAGAAAATCTACGAAAGGAAGTTAATAGATTACGAAAAATAATTCGACGTTACTTATCGCACGAAACAAAAACGATTTTAACTTCATAGTGTGTGTATATATATATATATATACTATATGCTTACGATTACAAAATAATAAATCCTTATCAAGAAATGTCACGTTAGTTGTATCGAATATAACTATTAATGTATCGTGACAAATGATCATTTATTGATTTAAAAATACTAATATAAAAAGAGTGTAAATAAAATTCTTCAACTTACTATCGCATATTTGATTTTTTTTTTATTACATTAAATGCGATCTAAATATTATATATACATATATATATATATAGAGAGAGAGAGAAAGATATATATATATATACATATCTAAATTTTAATTTCATTTATTAAGTCTTTATGTACAAATGAATACGTAGAAAAATTATAACATATTCTAAAATAAAGTACTTGACGATTATTGCATTATTATGTATTTAAATAGTTTATTAAATTATATAGTAAAGTGATATTCGATAGATATATCACTTGAATCGACATCGAAACAGCGACGAACGTTATACCTTCGACCTATAAAAATGAATTCGTCCGTTTTTAGTAACACGAGTATATTCAATGTACACACATTATTTTTTTTTCTTTCTCTTTTTTTTTGTTCTTTTATAACGTACTTGTCGTTCATAACTATCATTATTATAAAATGCATTTATAATAATAATGATGACGATGATGTATCACTTGAGCGCTCAAGGAACCTCCGTTTATTTATCATTCAGTGCGACGATTTATGTTTGTGAGCAATATTTGACAATAATTTGTTACCAGCAAGGAACGTAACTACACCAAGTCCAAGAAGATAACGCAACGTAACAAACATGTTTAACTTTAACCAGAATGTTCCAAACAGTAGAAAGATACCTACAAATATACATGAAAAAAGATATATATATATATATATATAGTATTTATATATTAATATAAATATTTATATATATATATTAAATATTTTTTGTACTTATATAATTTCTAAAAATAAATAAGTAAATAAATAAATAAATTGTTGAGAAAATCGGGCAACAAATATAGCTGGAAATATACTATACTTGCGAAAAATTCACTTTTTCTTTCCGCTCAATTGAAAACAAGTCAATATAAAATAGAATATTGCCTGTCAAGCATTGAGCCATAATGACAATATCATTTATCAAATTTCAATAGTTACGAAATTAAAAAATTAATTTTGGCAAGGGAAAAATTTCAAGATTTACCTCCCAACCCAAGATGGAATGTAACAGCGCTAATGGACAGAGGGAAATTAGATATATTGACGCCAAGTTTTGCCCACAATATAATTAATAATACGGCAGGTGCTAAGCATAGACCAGTAAACAAATTGGATACAAAATCTGGTGGCCTCTTTTCAGGTTCTCGGAACATGTGCTGTAAATTTCAAATAATTATTAGTCCTTCATATTTTATATATATATATATGTGTGTGTGTACGTATAATGTATAATACATATTTAAATATAATATATACATGTATAAATTTGTCATTCAAAGTTTATAACATAAATCCAAATGATGAAGCTAATTTGGAAATTTATATACGATTTACTTTGATGTCAATTATTCTGCCAATGTTATAGAAGTGATATAAATAATTATAATATTCTATCACCAACGAGCATTGGCCCTTTATGATATTATAATTACATTGATCGCCGACGATTACCTACCTTTATTTCTGGTTTTGTTGCATATATATCTGCTTTCTGTTTGAAGAGAGCACTTTTCTCATTCGATTCGGTAGGAACTACATCAGGGAATTTCAAATTTACCGTAGCGATAGTCCATTCAAATGAATTACTTAATACGGCATCACCGATAACTAAATCAATGCTATAATCACCACTGCGATATCCAAAGTTTATTGCTGCTGTTGCCAATGGCTAAAATATAATCGATAAAATAAACCGTCTTACTACATCGAAATTATTAAAATAATAATGATAGACAATTATAAATGTTTTATCTATACTAAATCTTACCATATCAAATTTATAAACATTAGCGTTATCTGGCTCCGCTACAAATGTTATTTCATTGTCGTTGTAAGTATTGGTAACAAGGGTTGATGCTAAACGAATAAATGCTTGGTGAACACGCATTGGTTTTTTATTAGCTGAATCCTTCAACAAAAATCTTACAACTAATTTTTGGTGTGAATCTGCCTCTATCTTTTGATTTAATTTTTCAGGATATGTAACTCTGTAATAGATGAAAAATATTATTTACACAATAAAATTTGGATGATTTTGATTACTTTTAAATACCTTGCTAATTTCGGTTGTGTAGTTTGATCAGCATCTCCTGTCCCAACTTCTAAATAATCAACAATTACATCGGAAAGAACTTTGACCTTAATAGTACTAATTACAGATGCAGCCGACACCGATATTTTATAAAATCCACGATCTGGTTTAGCTTTCATCAAATCCATCGTAAACAATGTCCTATTGAACGATAGAAAATTATTAAATAAACTAAATAAATTCTAAAAAAAATTTATTTGTTGAAATTCTAAGCCTTTTTTATATTAAAAAAAAAAGGTTTAAGGGGTCATTCAACAATTAATATACCCCAAGGTATAGCTGATATCAATCTAATATTATTGAATCAGTAAAGTATTGGGGATCAATAAATTCCAATTCCCAATTAACTTACTTGTCTGATGCTGAAGATTGTAATGTCTCTTTACTGATAATAATATTATCATCTTCTAGTTTTGTAGCAGAATTTGCAATCACTTTAGGTACCGTTGGCAATGGTTTACCAAAAATATCACAAACTTTAATGATAACGAGTGGTTGTTTGCTTGAAACTGTAACTCCTTCCTCAGGTAGAGTAATACAAACTAATGCCTCATATTTGTTTGCCCCTAATGTATTTAATGCTGAAAGAAGGCTCACAACACCTTTCGGAGTTTGGACAGATCGTCTTGACAAAATATAATTTGTTAGCTTAACAATTTGCGGACCTGTCAAAGGTGGTCTTTTCTTTAATGAACTACCAAGCTTGAAGATACCATTTACAAGTAAGCCTAAAAATAATTTGCAATTTATATTAAAATATCACAAGCATATATATATATATATATTTTAAATTATATATTAGCTAAATATAAATAACAAAAAATTTTTTATTTATGACTTACTTGTTATAGACAGTCCACCTTCAAATTGCAAGAACTGTCCATTCACTTCATCAGCTTGAATGATAGCATCTTCGATACGATCAAAAGCAAATGTACCAACGGATCCAAGATCAGAAGCAATGTGGAAGGCATATCCAAGACTAAATATAAAATACTTCGTTTCATACTTGGATGTATGTATAACATAAGTACAGAATAACTATGTTATACGATCATTGCAATAGATATAGAAGATCTTTTCTGGTCCATATCTCATGCCAATATTAGCAATTTAGATGGTTAAATCAAAAGATTTATTAATTAACACTTACTTCCACAGACTGTCATCTTTTCTAAGAGCTACTTGCAATGTTTTAGCTAATTTATCTGACTTTTCAGTAGGTAATTTTTGTGACAAGAGCGTTAAAGTATTTAGAGCAAAATATAATTCGGCAAATGTAGACGTATCTTTCTCTATGGTATTCATCAAAACCTGCATTAAAAATATCTTACAATTAATATGTATTCTACATATAATTTTACAATTTATACAAAATAAATATAATGTTTCAGTCGAAGGACATTTCTTCAATGCTCTTACAGTAGAACGAAAGTTATAAAGCATCATTAACAATAATACCTCTTAACCATTAATTTTACTTATACCATAATAAAAGTACCTTTGTAATTGCAGGTATTGGTAAACCTTGACATGTATCGATAATTTTCCACATTGATACAATATAAAAGGCTGTTTCAGGTACAACATTGTTACCATCTCCAATAGATTTTGATAGATAATCACAAATTTTCTGTAATTTGTATTTATAATCATTAATTGATAAATATGAAATATATAATTTAATTGTTTATATCCTATATTAATGTCAGGAAGACTAATCAAAAAATCAATGTATTTCAATATTCGCATTTTTCATCATAAATTAATATCTATAAATATTTTTATTTAAAAGTAATTAAATAAATTCAATGATTTATTAATCGAAAATACCTACTTCTTTGTTGGGTATTGTCTCCTGAAGAAGTTTATAACCGTATACACTATAATAAGTTGAAGTTAGATCTCTTAGATTAAAACCAGGATCAATAACATTTTTCAACCGTATTTTATCATTTTCCGATAGATAAGAAATGACCGATGGTACTGTTTCTGTTACCGAACAGGTAACAGCATTTATAATTGATGTTATCAAAAAAAGTAATATAGCTATAAATACAGAACAAAAGTATAAATTAGTTTTGCTATCCTGCCTGTCCCTAACAAATTAATTGCATAAAGTAAAGTAAAAAATAATATAAAAAAATGTGTATGTATTTATATATATATATATATATATATATATATATATATATATATATAGATAGATAAAAAAAAATTAATATAAATCGTACGAAATTATCTTTCAGCACAGGCAAATACGATCTTTGTAATAAGATTGTAAAATATTTGTAGAAACACATCGTTTAATTACGTATAAATATACATCGATTAAAGTTTAAAATGGTGGATAAAAAATAAATGTAGACGGATAGATTACTACTTAAAAACAAGTTTTAACTTTTCTTATTGATAAAATGTTACTCACCCGCCATCATGGCAGTATATATTTTACAGTGCGCTGGCACACCGGCCACGCTGGCTTACAAACTCTACCTCTCCGAGTTTCCAAAGAAAATGGCTCTTTCCGGCTCGCATTAAAGTACACGTGTCTTCGCTAGACTCGATACATTACTGTATAGAGGGTGCTCATGAAGGTTTTCTGATTGGTTGATCGAATTATATCGAAAGCTAAAGCAGCGCAGCCATTGGTATAACCTCATCGATATTAAAACGGAAGTGCGGTATTTCGAGGTAACCAATCAACTTCCCGAATCGACGAATGATCAATAAACTACAAACGACTTCGAGTCGTACATCTAATTTTCATTGGTTGATTCACTTCCTATTTCATTTGTTGGTTCACGCTGTTATGCTAATCATTTAAATCAATAATTCACTTCATTTATTTTTTATTTATTAGAAAAATCAAATATATATTAGGACGAATCAATTTCTTCAAGGACATATAACGCATCATTACTCTCAGATTTTCTTATTATTTTTATTATATATTTGACATAAAAATATAAATTTGAAATATGTATATGTAAGGTACATACATCGTAATGTAAAAATATATTAAATTTATGTTGTATGTATGTATGTATGTATGTATGTGTGTGTGATATATATATATATATATATATATATATATATACATATATATATATATATATTCGTGACTATTTCAATATTAATATCGTCTGGTAAATTCATTAAATATCTCCTCCTCTCTTTCTCTCTTCTGAAATTGAGATCTAGAATTCTAAAATTATTTAATGATAATTTATTATGTTACAATTGTTATCACAGATACACAATACTGCTCCTAAAAAAGTCATACTTCTCTGTTAATTAATAATAAACATTTTATAACGTTTGTATTGTCATTAAATATCATTGACTTGTATGCATTTTTTTTTCTGTATCAATATCATGTACTATATATAATAAGATATATAAATGTTATATAATATTTACAAAATTACTTACAACGTGATTCTCTTAACTTAATCAAGTAATACTTACATGAATAGAGGTTATTTCGATCATCTTCAGTTATTAATGTAAAATGCACATCAAACTCGTACTTTTAATCTCATTCTAGATGCTAAGATATTTCATTAAAATATACGAACTTGATAAACAATATTAAATAATATCTCAAAAGCTGAATTTATATTCGATTTATTATTAGAAAATAATGTCATCAAACCAGTGTTGTTTTTTGTAGTTAAAAATTTTGAAGGCCTTTTTTTTAATTGTACGTTATATTTATTTTCACTATTAATATATCGTAAAAATTAATTTCTTTTCCCTAAAGTGCTTTTTTTAATGTAAGGGGTATGAAGGAAATAATAATATGCTTTATAATTTTGCTACAATTAGGAAACGTGCTGGTATGATTTATTTATTTTTTTTTTTTTTGCAAAAGATAGAAGCTTTTTAACCAAACCTTTTTTGTGTCTTCGATATTTCCTCTCAAGGTCCATTTGCCAGTTTTGTTCCCAGGGATATAGAACTACACAATTGAGTACACAATATTGGACTCAATACATTGCAGATATCACAACTAACTATACTTTTTCATAGTATTAAAAACTTTGTAAACCAGAATGAGACGGACTCATAACCCAGTTATATGTCTGCTTGTTTTTTCTTTGTAAATATCACGTGTCACAGAAAACACAAATCACAAATTGTTACTTTTATTATCGATAATGGAAACTATAAGGAAAATGATTATTTTCTTCGTCCCTAAAAAAGAAATAATTTGCAAAAGCCACAAGCACTAAAAATTTGCAATCTATTCTGCTTTTTGGTATTTTTGATATCGTCATTTAGCAAAGAACAAATCACAACACCATAATCACTATGAACTTCACTTTTAGAGAGAGAAAAAAAAGATAGAAAATAACAAAAAGAAAAGAATTAATATTGCATAAAAAACTTTTCAAAAAATAAAATGCATTCCAGCTTAATGTTTAACACACGAGCATGCATTTTCATTTGAAAGATTTTATAATGTCTTCCCAATATTTATCTCAATTAATGTTCCATTTAGTTCTATAACAAAAATTAACCTGTTCTGCAAATTTATCTACTTGAATAAATCTGAATAAAAACTTAATTGAAAATATGTAACACTGTTTATGACATTATACGAAGATTTGACTTTGGTATATGGATAACGGTATCAAGAAAAGTAACACATACTTTTATTTTTGTCTGCATAAATGTCATCTATTTTTGTTCGATCACCAGGTGTACTTAACCACTGCACCTTCAATCGTATTTGAGTATGGTTAAGATGATACATTGTTTCTGAAATATTTATTATCTTTCAGAAACATTTATTTGCATCTTCCTTACTCAAAGACGAAACACAAACACTTTCTTTTACATCACTGTACACAATTTCAAAGCCTTTTTATTATTATTATTATTTTTTCTTTCTCTTTTTTTTTTTTTTTTAACTACCACCAAACACTGTCCTTTAGATAATACGTCCTCACTTAACATGAACTTTTGTAATCAATTCGGTGATACACAGATGTTACCAACTTTTAACGCAGAGTAAGCATATTCTGTCTCTTCCTCACTATCTTCACTCTCAGACACTCTCTAAACTTTGAAAACTCATGAAACTATGCACAAAATATTTACTGCACAATCACTTAGGTGGTATATCACTCAAAAGAATCTACAGATATAAATCAAAAATCAAGTTCATGGAAATGTGAGTTAAATCATAATACTATGAATCGATGGTCCTTATCTAACATATCTTTTCAAACCAGGCCTTTCACATTCTTCAATACGAATACATAATTTATGTACTGTTGTACATTCCAAAGCCCTTTTTTATTAGCCAAAGAGAGATATAAAAGTTCTCTTTTGAATTTATTAATGCAGCTGTTAAAATGCAGCAACATATGTCCAGTAGTTAATTATCATTTTTCATCATGTATGTGATCTTTGTATCAAAATGCTTATTTTTTTTTTTTAAAGTCATTATTACTGCAATATGAATAATCTGTAAAACAAATAGATATGATATTCAATATATCATTAGGCTCAGAGAGAAGTTACTTTTCTTCCTTTTATAATAAGGTTAAGATATCTGCGTTCTATTGTCTAAACCAATGACTTAAAAGTCAATTCCTGTTGATATAAACACATCTAATAAGACTCTATATAAATATGGAAGTCACAATGTTTTTTGACAGTATTAAAAAGAATGGTAATAAAATTATATACTATAAATGTGAAAGATCTGTGTACAGTAACGTCATCATCATTAAACATACCAATATATGTGTATAATACAGATAAATTCTTATACTATATATGTAGTTAAACATTTACCTCTGATTATAAGGGTAGTAATATTGTTTTATGTCAAGATTCTTATTGTAAAGGTACCTTATTAAAAATGATGTACATCATTTTTTGTAATTACTTTAGAATTATTCACTTTCAAATAAACATTACCAAGTAAATATTGTGAGAAATGTTTTTTGATACAATATAAGTATTATTTTTGATGAATTTACTTTGATTTTTTTCTTTAAGATGTACAATAATATACTATTATTAGAATATTAGAATAGAAACATACATTACAGTAGAAAATAATGATATTTAAAATTCATTAAAATTTTTCAAACCCATGTTTTAATATATTTTTGTTATTCAGGTAATTAGTGAATCTATATTATTATAAATTTGCATATTTAGACGGATTAGAAAGCATATATTTTATATATCATCTATATCTGAGAAATAAAATCAATAACATTCAAATGATATTTACTGTATAAGCGCAAATTATCTATGTCCCAATATCTATCTTGTTTCGTAACACTTGATTGAAATAATTTATTATTTAAAAAAAATCATACTAGCATATTATACTTTAAAATGATTCTATTAAATATCTCAAAAATACTTCAATCAAATCTGTGATAATAATACTTATATAGATCAAAAAGCACCAATCATTGCTTTACAATTTCTGTACATCATTCTATACCACCTTACCAATTGAATCAAAATAATACTTTCTATAGAAAGTATTAAAACAATGAAATATTTTTGTTATTTATGGATAAAGCAACTGTGTTTATGTCACTTGTTTAAAATTTTAGGCACTGCCACCCTTAACAACAACAATTACCAGGTGATCCTCTTTTAAACCTTCTTCGCTTAAACTAGGACATGTACGCTTCAGGAGCTCTGTAGAGAAAGCACACGGTGGAAATGCATAGAGTACTCCAGTTCCTTCTGTATCTTTATTTAAAAGTGATATAACACCTGCTGCTTCTTTCTGCTTTAAATAAGAAACCAAATTACGAAGTGGTCGTGTTTGAACATTAGCATCGTCATTTGTAACAGCTCCGCTTGATCCAGCAAGACCAAGAAATATAGCATGCGAACTGGAAGTTTGTATTCTTTTAGATACGTCATCTAACTTTGGTTGATCGAGACGAAGACGCTGTGTTATTCGGAGCATATGTTTACCCTCCTCATCTTTCATAAGAGCATCTATTATTTCTGTATCTCCATCTGTAAGATGAAATTTAGCTGGAAATAGTGAATTTTTTAATATTAATGCACCTTGCCAAACTGCAATGGATTTTCGTGCTACTTCAGGTAAGGTACGAGATGTGGAAAGCATTCCTGTACGAGTATTCTCAGAATCAGAATCTGAATCCATTTGTCTTCTGCGTGGTGATCTAGATCTGGATCGATCTACACCCGGTTCTCGCGATAATGACCTCCTTAAGCCACGAGGAGTTTCATATTCCAATTCTGGTGGTGGTCTGCGAGTTGACCAATCTGTTTCCTCACGGAGATAACCTTCAGGACAAGTACCACGATAACCACCTCTTCCACCACCTCTTCTTTCATGCCATGGCGCACCACTTCCTCGTCCCCGAAATCCTCTTGGCCCATAACCAAATTCAGTTTCAGGACCATAAGGATCATATGGTGATTCGTAATCTACTAAGCGTGGTCTAAAATCTGCATTTTCTTCAGGATAAGATCTGGGTTTAAAACCAAAACCAGGCGTTACATCTGCAAAATCAACTCTTAATCTTCGGTCAGGGCCACCAAGAGGGAAACCACGCATTTCTTTCACAGCAGCTTGTGCAGCATCGATAGAGTCATAAAGGATATATGCATTACTATCACCTTTTATATAATCAATTTTTTTAATTGCTCCAAATCTGTCAAACTCTCTTTCTAATTGAGGTACCGAAGTCCAAGGACCTAAACCACCAACCCATATTCGTGTAGTGGGAGTCGCTTTACCATATCCAATCTTGCATTGAAACTTTCCTATATACTGTCCAGAAAGTTCAACTTTGCATCTATGAGCCATATCTAACGTTTGAAATCGTACAAAAGCATATGCATTTCCCGTTCCCGGTGGTGGTCTTTTTATATCAATATCATCAACAATGCCATATTTACTAAAAATTCTACGTAATTCTTCCTCAGTTATATTGATTTCCAAGTTACCGGCAAAAAGAGTTCTAGTTGCAAGAGGATCATCTTCCGGAGAAACATGGTGAAGATAATTTGGGAATTTATCTTTCTTATTTTCAACTCGTTCGAATCCGTGAACAGGATGACGAAGCATCATATGTCTAGGTGGGCCATAATGATGAGGAGGACCTGGGTGTACATGAGGTGGGCCATGATGAATGGGTGGCCTAACAAATTCATGATGAGGTGGTGGTATCGTTTCTCTTCTCATTTCACGATGAGGAGGTAAACCTACAGGCGGCCCGTATACACGTTCGTATCGATCTAACGGTCTGTGTCTATCTGTTGGACCTGGAGATCTAGCATAATACCGTTCATAATCTGGTGGTGAAACAGATCTTTGTCTACGATACGTATCAGGTCTTTCATAGACTGGTTCTACCAAAGCTACTTTATCATACATTATAATTCGTGGTTTAGCATGTTTCGCATCTCGTGCATCTTCTGAGCTCCTGAAGCACACATAAGCAACGCGTTCATCTAATTCATGAGAAATTCTTATAGAAAAGTCACCAAACTTTTTGTATTCTCTATACAAGGTATCTTTAATTACTTCATCACTGGCTTTAGGATGAATGGAACTGACACAAAGAACTTTATAACTGTATGGCCGTTCTGGTGGTAAATCACGAGGTGCGCGCAAATAATCATCGCGATGCGAACTTGACTCTACATATCGCGCGTGAGATGACGCTCTTGCCGATGGACTAGGACTTCTAGCACCTCTGCTACGTCGTCTAATACGTTCCGGTGTTATCCGTTCATCACTTGAATCATCATATCTATAAATTGATAAGAATATAAATAAAAACATGACAATGATACGTATGATTTGCATTCACCTAAAAACAGTAATATTTAATAAAATAGATAGTATCACTACATGTAAAAGATAAAGTCACAATATGTAAAAAATATTTCATCGTATACATGAAATGCATTACATATATATATATATATAATATACACTTAATATAAATATATAAAATAAATCTTAGTTCAGCATAATTTAATACGTAAATATAAATTATAGTGTATAATAAATGTTAAATTAATTAAACGATAATGGAGACATTGATAGACCTAATGTTTATAACGTCAGAATACAAGAAAGATTTAACAGAGTAGTCTATAATTTATTTGAAAAATAGAAGAAAAATAACTAGTGCTTACCGTCCCATGGAAGATCTACTTCGTTTCACCCGAGGAGGCGGAGTATCACGACTCGAACTTCTTTTCATATTGTTGCGGATCTTAACCGTAATTTTATGTCGGTCGTCTCGCGGAATCCCAATCATCAACGCAGTTTAATTTATCAAATTTATATAAAGAAGAAGTAATAATATCTTCGCACAATTTTGCGAATAGAGCAAATGTTTAGATATCAGCGTTCAGTATTTCTTTTTTTTCTTCCCAAGTCAGAATGTCTACCTTCCACTCGAAAGGACACACAAAATGGCGTTTTGATACTGTCTCCAATTTCTACGTACTTCCGTTCGCAATATACTCTCGTTAGAATTTTAAACTAATTAATTGAACATTATTATTATATCAAGCTAATAAATATCAAGAAATAATTTACGATAAGAAAATGTAGTACGATGAAATCCTAACGTATGCAAAAGTAAGAAAATCCATATGGTTGCTCCAAGCAGTTGCAAACACGACGTATCATACGACACAAAGAACTGTCATTGGTCGACGTATAATGGCTTCTTTTCATTTTATCGACATGCGTGTCGAAGCGAGTAAATTTTTTTCCAACGATCACAAAAAAAAAACACGAACGTCATATCTTTACTCGAGTATTATTGCGAATTTAAAAAAAGTATTTTACCTTGTATTTACATATTCGTAGAAATATATATCTGAAATTAGTAAATATATTACGGTACGTTACGTCAATTAATAAATGGCGCTAGTGTCGCCATCCGTTTCTATTTAGAATTGAATTTCTATGTCAGATGCCGTATCATTGCCGAAAAGTAATCGTTTACTTGCAACCTGCAAAGACAACCACTTGTTCGAAGAATCGGCCGACGATCTGTGCATTTGTTTGTTCGATAAAATAAGTAAACATTTCGTTTTAAAATAGATCACATTAAATGGTATTCGCAATTTGGCCGAAACATATCAGTGAGATGTGCGTGGTCCATGTTTCTTTTCTTTTCTTTTTTTTACAAATAAAGTATCTGTTCGATCGCTCATTACGTGTATATACGTCGAATAATCCAACAATAAAATTCCTTAATCTCGTTTCTCAAAGATTTGAAAATTTTTCTCGCGCCTCTCGTACAGTCCTTTATTTGAATGCAAGCCGATGATTATAATTATTATTTTTTTTATGTTTATACTAAAATGCCGATTCTCTCGTTCTATTGTCGATACAACGTTTATGTTAATAAGCGTTAAATAACATTTCTAGTAAATAAAAATTGTCATATGAAAAAAAAGACCAAAAATGGAGAATGTCTGTAGGTTATGTCTTCGAAAGGAAGAAAGTATGTTGTCTATATTTTCTTTCGACAACGAAAAACTACGTTTACAAATTATAAATTGCTGTTCTATCGAGGTGAATATTATATATTTATATTATATTGTATGCATTTCGTATTGTGATTTCGTTCTAAATATATATCGTACGATCGTTATACGTTTCAGATATCGGAGAACGATATATTACCTAAATTAATATGTATAGAGTGCATTAAAAAGTTACAAGCTTTCCACGAATTTAGAAAAGAATGCAAAAAATCTGATAATGCATTACGCGAACATTATAATGTGGAATTTAACGTTGGGTTTAATTTAAACAGTGTTAAAATATATCAGGTATGTAATAAAGGTAGTTTTTGTTATTATTGTTGTGTTGGCATACGTATTAGTAGATATATGATTTTAGGATGTTTATGTACAAACTGACATGACAAATGCAACAGCTTTCCAACAAATGGAAAAGCCTTCTTTGTCCGTGCAGGCTAAGAAAATAGAAAAACAAAATAATTTAAGCACGTATTTTAATATTAACGATGATCATAATCAAGATGACAATGCAACAATTAGATCTAAGTACTTGGATCACGTAGTTTCAAGTAGTTCAGAAGGTCAGAATTCTTTTGAAACTGACGATAATCCACAATTACAATACAAGTGGAGAGCAACTAAGAGAGACTTAGAAACTGTCGGTATAAGAAAAAGCGATCGTTTAAAGAACAGACAGATTTCTACGTGTAATCTTTGTAATAAAGAATATATATCTAAAAAAGCATTGCTCGAGCATACCAAACTTCATATCAAAGAAAAAAGTACCAAGCAAAAATGCAATAGAATATTTAAATGTGAAATATGCGATATGTCATTTAATAAAAAACTCAAACTCAATTTGCACTTGCGAATACATGGTAAAGTACCATCTATGAAAAATAAAAAACAATATTTATGCGATGTTTGTAGTAAAACTTTTGCATCTAAATCTGGATTACAAAGGCATCTTAAAACTCACAGCGATTCCAAGCCATATGCTTGTCAATTTTGCAGTAAAACTTTTATTATACTCAGTTACAAAAAGAGACACGAAAAAACACATAACGGCAACAAAGATTTTGTATGCCATATATGCAGCGCAGCGTACGCATCTCCTAATGGATTCAAGTATCATTTAAGACTTCATACGGGAGAAGCTAATTATTCTTGCGACGTATGTGGTAAATCTTTCAGGAGAAAAAGATACTTAAAGGAACATACTTTTATTCATACCGGAGAGAAACCATTTGTTTGCAAAATATGTGGATCGGCTTATGCTAATTCTGGTACTCTTTTTGCACATGAGAAAAAATGCAAATCCAGAGTTACTTGTGATAATACTGTTTCTATGAGGGAAGAAACCAAATGAAACTTGAAAAGGTTTTAAATATTGCATAATTTCCTAAGTACCTGAATCATCCTACAGTTAATACGCGTCTTCCATAGGTTGTTCTTCGTGTAACCTATCAAACATCTAAAATGTATGTAATTTATTTAAATTAAAAATACTTATATATATATATACATTTATATATATTACATATATATATTTACTTTCGCACTGATCCTGTTTGTAACTTTGTATTACGTTCAAATATATCGTCTGGCATCGCGCGCATTCAGCTATACTATAAATTTATTTACAATGGACTTAACACAATTCTTTGGTATTATAATCGCGAAGAATTGAATGTCTTGCAAATTATGTAAAATAAATAAATATTTCAATGTCTTTGCAAGCACGTGAAAATAACATTAAACGTATTAACGTTGTTGTCGCCTATTGAACTCCGACATTGGATTTTGCCGGGGAGATAAAAAAAATGAACCGAATAGAAAAGATAGGGCGGCTAATGTCATAATTGGTCGACCCCTTAATAGCAAAATCGATTGAAGAAGAGGTGGAAAACGAATCAAAGAGAGAATTATCGGCAGTTTTGTTTTCTTTGTATCGCCATTTCCGAGGAAGCGATGGCCATCCATTCGTTCGTGTTAGACTTAAACCAAGTAAGCCCTAACGAGTATTTACCATTTAAATTAGCATGCTGACAATGGCTGAACCACCAGCCACCGTGATAATTGGCCGCGCAATCGGTGGAACTAATATCCATGTCTCTGTCCTTAGCACTGAAGGCCATATTGTTCTGATAGGACAATGCGTCGGTCGCATTTCCGGAATAACCGGAAACACGGAGCTTATAACCGGATTCTTCGGAATCAACATTGAAGTATTCATATTCTGCGTGCCAATGTGTACCATATATATCCATCAGATCGATTTTCAACCTGCTACAATTGTCCCGGGTAAGCCTATGGAGTGCCTCGTTGCCTATCCAAAATTCATTAACCGGTGAACCAAAACCTGCCGCATAATCGTTCCAGGTACGATCGAATTCGACCATACCGTCGATGCGCCTTGAGATAACGATCCACCCCTTATGACAAGAGGCTAGCAACGGTGCACCTGGACCAGGTGCAAGGAGAGTAAGGCCATCTCTTTCGTCGCAATTACCTGGTAAGGCATCGACGATCAACCGATACTGATCCTCCACCTGCTCGAGCTCGTGAGTTATGTTGCTTGCCTTTTCTATGGACGACGATAAGTCAAGACGATTGAGGGTATCGTTTAGCGAATCTATGGACATTTGATGTCTATCGCTTCTTTCTTGGAGCTTAGAGGCACTGACGCTGAGCGCCTGTACAGCCCTTCGTAGATTCGACAATTCCTCTCGGGTCAACGACAATTCCGCTGCTTTTCTCGCGGCATTAATATCCAATCTTGCGATTTCCCTTTTAGTATCCGATCCATTACCATCGACCTTGTCCTCCAATGTCTGTACTGTTTCGAACAATTCAACCATCGTTTCGCTGAGCTTACTGGTCGAGGACAGCTCTTTGCTCATATTTTTCAATAATAGAGACATTTGTTCCTGAGCCGTCTCCAAATTAACAACGCGACCGTTCAAGTAATCCTGATTTTCGTATACCACTCTCTTCTCTATCATACCGCGTTTCCTCGACACCAAAGAGATCTTATGTTCCAAATTCGTGAGACGTTCCTCTATACGATGTACCAATGGTCTCGAATAGCCGTGCCTTTTTCTACTTTCGTGCTGGAGTACCTCGTTTTTTATTTCATTGTCCTCTTCGCGTAACTTGTTGTCCTCGTGACGGTGAACGGAAAACCGATGGTTCCTGTGCTCGCTCGGTGTGTCGCATTTCAATGATTTCAATTCTATCTGCACGGTACCGATCTAAACAACAAACGGACAAACAAAAGGGAACCAAATTAATTAGATAATTCAATATTGCAAATTATATATATATAAACGGAGGGGATAAAGAGAAAGACGACGACGACGACGATGATGAAGAGTTTGAAAAAAAAAAAGAGAGACGAGAATATGATTATTGGAATGCCCAAAAAGTAAAGTGGGAGGGGAAGAAAAAAAAAAGAGAAAAAGAAAGGAAAGGAATACGAAACATCTGCTTTTGTCGAAAGAGCGCAACGAACCACGACACATACCGGGGCCGGCCTACGTGGTATTTATTAACATGAGTGGGACGAAGAGGGTATCGCCAGCGAAGGGCCCCGTAAAAGAGAGGGAATGAGAGAGAAAGAGGGTCCGATGCTGCCAAACGAATGGAACGCCGGAATGAAGGGGTGGGAGGGGGAGGGGAGGGGGGCCGATACAGCGAGGAGAGCCAACGGCGGCAGCTGCCGGCCGGTAAAACGAGAAACAGAAATGGGGAGCCACCGGTTGCCGGCTGTACGAACGCGGCAGGTGCATCTCTCGCGTCTGTCTTTCCGTTTTTTTTTTGTTTTTTATTATTGTTTTTTTCTCTCCCTCCCTCCCTCCCTCTCTCTCTCTCTCTCTCTCTTTTCGAATAACTCCAAACACGTTGATGCGTCAACGTGTCTTCTCTTATGTTTACGCATACGATAAACGTCTCTTCGTGGAGGAGAGAGATCGTATATTCTTAATCGTATATGCATAATAAATAGTATTCTTTTTTCCCCTCCCTCCCTCCCTACTCCCCTTCTTTTTTATTTTCGATATTATTACCTGACTGGCGACATCGGCGCAGGTGCGGGACAGTTTGCTGGCACGTTCCTTCATAGCCGTGATGTCGATGCGAATTGTACCCAGGGCAGCTTCGAACTTGGCAATGCGACCGCCGAGATTACGAATGCCCCTTCCGACCTCAGCGACGTCACCCTTCAAAAGGGACAGCTCGCTACGCATCCTCGATCTTTCTGCCAATTCCTCGCTTGCATTCCTCGTTCTTAGAACCTCGGCCACCTCGCTCTGCAACTCGGTTACCGCGCTACCCAACCATCTAACCCTCAAACGCTCGTTTTTCGCCTCGTTGCCACTTCCGCCTCTTAGCTCGTTTACTTCTTTCCTGTAACGATCGTAACAATAGGAGAGGGGGGGGTTCAATTGATTTTTTTTTCCTTTTGGTATCAATTTGTTAGTTAAAGTTTCTTGAGTTAACTATCTTTCTCTCTCTCTCTCTCTTAGTTTATCTCTATCTTTATCCCTAGTGAGTTGAACGCCTTGTGAATTCATCGAGCATGCATGTTTCATTAGATGACTTAGTTCGCAGACGAGTTAAAGATTAATGAGTTATAAGAGGTCATTGCGCTATCTATAGAATCGTTTATCGGAGGGCGTTTGTTTTATTTCTTTTGTTTTTCTTATTATTGCCCGACAATGCACACGTATCGATTTATATGAATTTTCTTTTCTCTCTCTCTCTCTTTTTTTTTCTTTTTATTACGTACATACTCGAGTTTACACCGTATAAGAAAATAGAAAATCAACGAGTTAGCTTGCTTATCCCCGCGCGTTCTATCGATCGTACGAGAATTGAAAAGAGTTACGATCACGAAAAGAAAAGAAAAAGTAGTAAGAAAAACATAGAAAAAAAAAAGGGAAAGGTCTCTCCCTCTCTCTCTCTCTCTCTCAACCATACCTCAATAACTCGACTTCCTTCCTTAGTACAACCAATTCCGTATTTTTCTCTATGGCATGTTTCAAACTCTCCTCCAAGGCATTGTAATCCTCTTGACGATGATAAAGAAGCGCGTTAACTTGTTCTTGCAATAATTTCACTGTGTTCGCGAGATTCTCGTTATTTAAAGGGACGGTCGTCGTAGCGACACCGTCGATCGTTTTAAACGTAACAATCGCCAATAAACACAGGGTCAACATTGCGCGCCGTTGATAACGTTTAAACGCGAAAACTTTATATATATATATATACATATATAAATATATAAAGGTTGAATGATCCGAAATCACTATCGTTTTTATCAATTACACGGTCATCGAGATCATATCAGATCGGATGATATATCAAACGGATGTTATGTCATGGACTAAGGATGATAACCCCGAGGAATAACTCGTGACGAACTATAACGAAAGTTAAGAAATTTTAATAATGAGCACGTACAATTCAGTCCGTATTCCTGGACTATCCAAGACTTACTGGCGTCTCTTCGACGAGGTACGCGTGTATTATATCCGTTGGCTGGACAAAGGCATCAGGGGGATACCAATGTGGAGCAGGTGTTCGCCAACACCAGGCGTCCCAGGTATACATCGTTGTGTCTCTCGCCTCTTACTCTCGCGCGTGTACACCCTCTCTCTCTCTCTCTCTCATTCTTCTCTCCTCCACCTCCACCTCCTTCTCCTCCTCCACCACCACCACCACCACCACTATCACCATCTCTCCTCTTTCTCTTCCTCTTCTACATGCTTCGTTTCATTCTGCCCCTGCTCTCTAAGACCTCCTCCTCCTCCTCCTCCTCCTTTTCCTCCTCCTCCTGCCTGCTGCTTTACCCTCGAACGTGCCATACGATTTGCTCTTTCGTACTTGAAGAACACACACCATTGTAGTTAACCGTACAAATCGTCAAAGCACCTATACACACGAATACCTTCCCCCCTTTACCCTCTCTCTTACCTATTTCCAACATCATTATTATTACGCAGGATCATTGGAAAAATGGATTTTTCTTCGATCCTCCCTCATTAGAATTTTATTCTAATATTTATATTTATTTATTTATTTATTTATTTTTTTTATATATAAATAAGCTTATTACGAAAGGACGACGAATTTTATGAAACACGCGTTATATTTCTTTCTTCCCTTTTTTTTCTTTTCTTTTATTTTATTTCATTTTTTTTTTTTTAAGGGATAGTCCAGTCCCTTCGTAATACTTTTGAAGAAAATTTCTATTTTCTTTCTTTCTTTCCTTCTTTTTTTTCCCTCCCTTCTTCCTCCTCCTCCTCATCCTCCTCCTTCTCCTCCTCCTCATCATCTTTTTCTTTTTATTTTTATTTTTATCTCGCAGGCACTCCTCCACGCGCACGCCACGCGACACATCGATGGTCGCGGCCTAAGGTTCGCTCGTGCGGAAGATGTAAGAGAGGAAGGGAAGAAGAATACTCAAAGAAAGGAAGCAACTTCATTATACCCGCAACAATCCTTTCTGCCGCAGGTAAAACCCACGAGGATATTTTTTTTCGAACTAAAAGAAAAATAATATTTTAACGATCGAGTCGCGTATAAAAAAAAAAAGAAAGAGAAAAAAATAAATCAATTTTACGTTTAAATAATAAATACATACGTCCAATACTATATATATATATATATATATAAAGGTTCATATTCAACGATATAATAAAGTTATATATCGAATGAGCGAACAAATTGCTCGTTAAATTGAGTTAAATTCTTTACCTAAGGCAGACGGACAACTGTTCTCTCTATCTCTTTCTCTCGCATAAAAAAACACACACACAAAAACGAAACGTGATGCGATGTATATAATTTCTTGAACTTGGAAGGTTTCATTGATATTACCGATTAAAAAAAAAAATTAAACAAATTGCACATTCTTCTTTTGCGTGTTTGAACAATTGGTAATACGATATCAAATGTAAACGTAGAACGCAAGTAATAAGAGAGAGAGAGAGAGAGAGAGAGAGAGAGAGAGAGAGAGAGAGAGAGGGAGGGAGAGAGAAGAAGAAGAAAAAGGGTGTTATAACCGGAGGCACGCGCTTCAAGGGTTCGATGAAAGAAAATAAGAAGAGAAAAAGGAACGGTGAACGCTTGTGCATTATAACCACCAACTTGGTCGGTCCATATACGTATGTGTGTGTACATATTATATATATACATATATACACATATACATATACATGATTGAAGTTGTATGTATATACGTGTGGGATGAGAGACGACGCATACCCGATATGCTAAACACGAATCCTTCTGCCACGCGCCGGGTGCTTGCTCAACCGTAGAAGATCCCCTACTACTCCATATGCCCCTAACACAACAACCCAACCCAATGGCACACGACAGACTGCAAATGCATCTCTCTCTCTCTCTCTCTCTCTCTCTCTCTCTCTCTCTCTCTCTCTCTCTCTCAGACAGCAGGCATCTTTTATGGACATCGATGCCCTTATAAAAGGCGTTTCGCACAGGGCGGGTCCGTTTGCTATACGGATCAACATCTTTCTAGATTGTCAGCTGGTAAGCGAGTTTTCACCGAAACGTTTCTCCTTTTCTCTCTCTCTCTCTCTCTCTCTCTCTCTCTCTCTCTCTCTCTCTTTTTTTCTACCTGTTCCAAATAGTTGACATTTTTCACATTTTTTCGTCGAAAAAAGAAAAAAAAAAGAAAGAAAATTCTACACCTCCGATCGGACAATATTCGAAATTATTGATCCCTTTTTAATTTAGTCATCCCTTAAAGACATTTTATTAAATTTGTTTTACAATTTTGCTACAGATTGCTGTTGGTAAATTTTTGTTCGTTCGTTTGTATTTTCTTTGGTGAAGGGGCCGGAGGCAGGGGTCGGGAAGGGAGGTGTTTTTTTTATATATATATATATATATATATCTATATTGTTTTCCTTCCTTTCTTCTTCTTCTTCTTCTTCTTTTTATTCTTCTTTACATATAATTTTTTCTTAATGCGAATTTGAAATGAGCGTATCGCAATATACTTCGCGTCCATCTAAATTTCTATCACGAATTCAACAACGTATACATATATATATATATATTACTGCGCTTTCGAATTTTTACTTGAGCCCCTGAGGCTCGTGGGAAAATTAGTTTTCTTACAAAAATTCATGTATTGACTAATAACAATATACATTTATTTAAAAACAATTCGCGTTCCACGTGCGGTCTTTTCATTTTTCTTTTTCTTTGTTTTTTATTTTTTTTTTTTAACGTTAATATCAATGTATGTATATATGTATGTATGTAGGTATGTATGTATGTATGTATCTAAGAGTGAAACGTAACGTTCGATACAATTTTTATTAATTGCGATACAATTTTCGCTTATGCGCGCTCGATAATTTTTTTGTTTTCTTTCATTTCTTTCTTGTTCGTTTGCCTTTTAGTTTTTTTTTTCTTTTTTTTTTTTTGTTAACAAGACTAAATACGGAAAATCATTATTATTCGTGAAGACTATCGGCCTATACGATTTTTAAAGAACATGAATCATCTCGGCGAGTAAACGACACGTATTTGAATAATTTGTTTTTTTTTCTTTTCTTTTCTTTTTTTTTTTTTTTTTTTGATTAAATTTTCTATTAATTTGTTGAGACACTTTGCATGCGTATATAAATGGTTAAGACATAGATCATTCCAATGAGATGATTCCTGAGACAACTCGCTTCATCGATTATTTTATTTTATATTAATATATTTTCTATTTTCTCCTCTTTCTTTCTTTCTATTTTTTCTTTTTTTTTTTTTCTAAAAATCAACAGACCATCTTTGTTGAAATAAACGATGGAGCATTTAAGAGAGATATATAAAACAATGTTATTACAGCTTAATTATAATCAATTAATTATAATTCCTCTAATCTCCTAAACATAATACGTGATACGTCTTATTAATTTACGAATTATTTTTTACTCGAAATCATTTCGACAAAAGGTCAATAATTTTTCGCACACATTTCCAAGTTACGAGATTTGTCTTTTTTCGTGCACGCTAGTACGAATGCGTTGCCTATTGTCAGGGGCAATAATATTGTATGTATCTTATATGTATTATGTTGTGTACATATTTGCCATTTGTTTTTTTTTGTTCTTTTTTTTTTTCCATACTATGTCACGCGTATGAGAGTATTATTATATAATAACGAAGGTCTCGTTTTACATTCCTTAATGATATTTCAACTAAAGAAGAAAAAAAAATAAATATACAAATATACAACTAACGTAATGATAAATATGAAGAACCATCCGCAATATATATATGTATATATATATATATCACGACGTTATTATTCGACCGTTGTTGTTGTGTAAAAGGAAGCACTCAGAGATAGCCTAACGAACAAAATTGTTTTTAACAACGTTCCGGCAAATTTGTTAATAATTTTCCTTTAAATATCACAAAATCTTATCGATTTGTGCTCGTTCGTCGTAAAATTATGTACACCGTGCAATAAATATTATCTCCCTTTACGGACGATTATTAAATCTTACAGCTCTGCAAAACTCGATGCACCGATCTTCACAACTATAGTTGAGAGGAAGAAAAGGAAAAACAAAACGAAAAAATAAAATAAAATAAAATAAAATAAAATAAAATAAAATAAAATAATGGCACTAAAGAATAATCCGAACGATCATTCTTTTTACACTTTGTTAACATCTAAACACGCTAAATTGTTCGTTGAATCCTCTTTGTCTCTTCAAAATACAAACTTCGTTTTATCGCTAATTCTATATCTACAGACACTGGTGTGTGTGTTTGTTTTGTATTTAATCGTGAATCGTTAATCACGTCATATGAAATTATACGCTCGTCGGCAAGTTGCGATCTCAGAAAAAAAAGAAACAAAATAATAAAAAAAGAACAAAAATAAAATAAAATAAAATAAAATAAAACGAGATGTATATGTCGTTGTAACACTTATCTTAAGTTTGTGCCGATCCATAGGTACCGGTTGGTGGTCGATATAGTTTTGGGAATGTTAAAATCTGTAGACTGTTGAACGCGTATTTCCTTACGCCGATATTCTTCCATGTGTTTTCTCGTCGACATCCTTCGCTGCAATGAGATACAAACGATGCAAGAGTTTAAGCGAGAGTAAAGAAACGACATTTAAGATCGGACGAACGAAATGTTTTTTTCATTTTTTTTTTTTTTTATTTACCTTCGCATACAATCGAGCGCCCTTGTAAACTCGTGCTCCGCTAAATGATACTCCGTAGACAATATGTTAACCTGTTCCAACGTGATCGACATGCCGGTCCTATCTTTGGCACTTTTGCAACTGGTAAATCTCAAGCCGCGCATACGTCGACATATTTGCGAGGACAATTGCAATATCTCGACGTTTTTGTTTACCTTAGCGTGAACGGCCGTTTTTAAATTTAACATCATGTCGGCCAACGTATGACTCAAGGCAGATTTCGTACCGACTAAGAAAAAAAATGTATAAAATATTAGAACGATTTCTTCGTCGATCGAAAGCTCAGCGTCGATATCGAATATATATATATATATATATATATATATATATATATATACATTCGTTTATACTCACGTCGAGTGGATGCTGGTTCCGTGGGCAAATTCAATTTTTTGAATCTCAAATAATATTCGTTCAGTCTATCGAAATTATCGATATTGCTTTTCTCTTGCGGCTTGATGGTACCAAGGCTTTCGGCCAGGGATGCCATTTCGTTAATACCAATATTAAAGAATACGGGTGTCACGTTGAAGGATAAGGTCTGTCTGGAGGACGGTACCAAAGGCAATAAAGAATATATAGCATCCGGTACTGGAAGTATTACTGTCAAAGCGGTCCTAGAACCTACTACGCAAGGTAACGGAAGTTGAAAGGGCGCGTAACCACCTGTGTCTTCGATTCTGTTGAAACACAAATCGACGATATATATATATATATATATATATATATATATATATATATATATAAATATTGGATGAGACACGATGATCGTTCTCCGTATTAACGTTGGCAAATGTCGTTACATTACCTAGGCTGAATGCCGCGTCTCGATAAAGTAAACGTAACGGTGTGCATGTCCTCGACGGCAACCGCCATGTCTCCCCACATGTCAATCTCGTCGCCGTAATAACTGAGAAGTCCTTCGAAAGAAACTAAAGGGCCGAGGGTCGTCAATATTAACAGAAACATCGGATCGGGCCTTTGACACCAAAGCTTCGCCATGATACTAGAGACCAACGATGTAAGCTGAAAATGATCATTGACGAATATAATCCTATGGGGTTGGTTTCGGTCGGGTTGAGAGGAGAATATAAAAGTCGATAAAATAACATATTTTTACCGCCTGACTGAAGCAAACGTCACGTCTATAACGGACGTTACAAGCGCGCTGAGCCGTCTTGGCGTCCTCTTGAACTCGGAATACCGAATGCGTTAGCCTTGCGGTTTTAAGAAGCCCGTCCATAGCCTGGCGCAGCTTTTTCATACTTGGTCTAAGCTCACTCGTCCAGTCTACGATCGATGCAAAGTCTAGACCTTCGATAAACTTGTTCCTCTGTCCGGAATTACTTTTAATCACTCTTGTCATTGAGTCAACGGCTTGGCACACTTTATCGGAAGACGTATTACAATAAATATCAGTAGTCCCTGATAAAGTTACACATTGTACGTCGTTTAGAAAAACTTTCCTTCCCCACTCCCCCCTACCCACCCACCAGACTAAGAGGGTCTTATAAATACCAAGTTGCCGATAATATTTTCATTGGATGACTATAAATTTTGGACGTTTACACGACGATGACAATTCACGAGGATATTTGTATGCACGTGTGCACATAGAGAAAGAGAGAGAGAAAGAGAGAGAGAGAGAGAGAGAGAGAGAAATGGCCGAGTATTGAAAGATAATGGATATACGTAAATAGATAAACGAATTTTGACGATTATATACGGAACGAAGGAAGAAGTGTTCGTGATTAAATTAATTTCTTTACCTTCTTTGGCTTTGGAGAATGCTGGTGTTGACTTTTCCAATCCTGGACTTGGTTGCTGTCGCGATACGGAGTTGTGAGAATTCTCCAACAACTTGCTTGACTCTTCGCTCTGCAACGCGTTCTTAGGCTGAATCGTCACAACGCTTGGATTGTTTCGATTGTTCGACAGACATCCCTTGAGACTCTGCGATCTTCCTAAACTATTTTTGTTACGTAAACGTACAGCCGGACTGCTGCATCTACCGCAAAGGAATTTGACTTTCGATACCAGGCACATCACACTCGCCTCAATGTTTAGCTGTGTGAGATCCCAGGGTTCCGGCTCGTCCGTCGGTTTATAATAATTTGCGGAGGGGGAGTTACACATTTTTTTCATGTCCAAGAAACGTTTGCCCTTATCGGTATCCTTTTTGACGTCATAACATCTCTCTTCGTCGTCGTCGTTATTATTGCTTACCTCGTGATTGCCATTTTCCTTGGCTTCCGTTCCCTTTACATCCTGATCATTTTCAACTTCCGGGAATATAACGAAGTCTTCTTTGTTTTCATCTTCTTGGGTGGTGGTAGCGATGGTAGTAGCAGTAATGGTTCCAGTAGTAGTAGTAGTAGTAGTGGTGGTGGTGGTTGTGGTAGATGTGATAGAAGCAGTGGTAGTAACCGTAGTAGAAGTAGTAGTACCAATAGTAGAAGGAGCAGTAGTAGTATTTTCGATGTTGTCGCAATTCATGCTATTTCTGAACGTCAAAGAGGCATAATTGTTTTTGGCATTTTCATCGCACCATGTATCTTGCATGCACTCCGGGGTATCGGGAGTAACGAAATCATCGAAGTCGGGACTCTTCAGGTCGAAATTAAGTTGTTGGGTTATGCGTTTGAACGGTGACAAGGATTGATTGACTTTGAAGTCCAATAATGAACCGTCCTCGTTCGTCGTTTCCTCTTGAACCTTCGCTACCTTGTGCTCTTCTAGGAATGTCAAAGCTTCCTCAACGAGTCCCGGATCCCAAAGGCTAAGCAATATTCTTGTCTTAGTTATCATATCTTCGCATATAGGTAACATACCGCTGGTTTGCTTTCGTTTTGCCAGTTTCATCAGGGAACGCATTGCTTCCACGACATCCCTTCTTAATTGTTTTATAGCCTGTATGGCATCGTGAGCCATAATTATTTTCGACGTTCCTTGATACAATTGATTACCTCGCGTTGGGGATTCTTTGAGCGCTTGGACTAGTCTGTAAATTGTTTTGTATCAATTCGTTTAAAATATTTCCTACGTTGAAGGATCAGATTAATGACAAAAACAGCGGCTACGCGTTACCTTATGAGTCCACCGTTTTTACTCTTGTGAGAATGGGCGGTAAAAGCGCCCACGCTGACAAAATCATAAAATCCACATTTATTCAATGTATCGTTGTGAACCCACATTCTTTGTAGGTGCAAATTTAAAGGTGCAAATTCCAAAGTTCGATCGTTTCTACGAGATGATTGCTTGAAATAACTTCCTGCGTGAATGAAAATTGATTTATATAAAACAAAAAAAAAAACAACGACGACGACAAAGAAAAAATTACAAATAAATTCGAAAATTACGATATACTTTAAAAATTACCTTTAAAATCCGCCAAATTCTCCTTGGCTTGTGAATATAAATGTAAGAGATGAAGATGACGGTCGAGTAATTCAACTTGCTTTGTATGCCATGGCTCTCTTAATTCACCCATACCAGCTACTTCTTGAAGTAATTCCTTCTCCTCTTGTATCCATATACCACTGTTATCATTCATATTATCATTATTATCATCATCATCATCATCATCATCATCATTATTATTATTATTATTATTATCGATAAAGAAATCATGCGCATTCAAGAGAAAGTAATGCTCACAGTAAATGTTGTGGAAATTGGAAGCATAATTTGCTTTCTGCCATAATTTCATGCACACATATGTCTCCGCCCAGGCCTGAATGAAACCTATGTAATTTAAGTTACATTAATGCGTTATCAAATATTTGTCCAAAAGTATTTAATTTCGTATTAAAATTATAAAACTTACAATATATATACACATTGCATACCTATATGTCTGAATGAATGGATTGGCAAATAATAATTTCAATTGTCCCTGATGCGGAAGCTTTATTTTAGTTCCCAATCTTGGAGGTAACGATTGCGACCGTCTATGCGACAAAACCTGTAACTCCAAACGCAAATGAATTTAATTATTATCTCTTTTCGAATTACATAGATGACATAACGAGTAGAATTGGTAGTTTGTTAGAGTGAGAGAGAAAAAAAAAGAAAACCAGACGACCACCACCTAATATATTACTAAATACTGTTAGTAAAAATTATTTTGTATAGAGACTCTTGTCCAAGCTACCTGCTGACTGTTTGTACTTGGAATATTTCTAGAAGGTGTACTTTCTGTACTATTTCCTTTATCCTCAGCCTCCAGATTCCATACGTTAATTGTCAAAAATCCAACGGTTGTTGTTTTGGCGGATTTTAAGGGTATTCGTAATCTAGGCGTATCTTGGATTGCGTTGAAGGTTACTATTGAACTTCCTATCGGCGTTGCCGTTTGACTTACTCTTTCTCTTACATCGTAGGCTGTTATTCGTACTTTCGTATCAGAGCTAAGACCGTCGCTTGCTCTGAAGCTTACGGTTGTTAAAAATCCTGGATTGCTACTTCTCTGTAAGAATATATATATATATATATATATATATATATATATATATATATATATATATATATATATATACATATACATATATATTCTATAAGTATATATATATATATATATACGATGAAAAAAATTTAATCTCAGAGTTCACTCGAGAGAATATCCTCGATATTTTTCTAACATTTTCATCTTTTATTATTATTATTATTATATATATATATATATATAGCGAAACGAGTCCGTCCTTTTGAATTCGATTTCACGATGAAAAAAATCGATACCTCGACGACTTCCGTTCGTGCATATTTGATCCATGTCTTCGAACGTTTCAATTGAACGTCCACTTCTAATACAGGATTAGGAGGTCGACCGTGTCCATCGCATAGAAGATTATCGCATGCCAACGATACCTCGCACATAGGTATTTCCGCGGGATCTAAGGTAATACGATTCTAATAAATAAATATTTTCATGATTTTTTTTTTTTCTTCGCGGTGCCAATTACAATCAATTTCAACCTGTAAAAATCCCACGTTGTAACCTCAGCATATGTATGTCGGTATCATGTTTGTGACCGCTAAAAGCTTCTATGCGCTGTCTCAATGCTAGGAGTTGACTGCGCATGCACTCGTAGCTAGCTAACTGCAATGCTTGTAACCAACTATCTCGCTCTTCGGCAGAGTTCGCTCCCAATTGTTGGAACAAACCGCCGTCAAATACTGAAAGAAATGTTCACTCTTTTGTTTTTGTTTTTATTTTTTAATTCTTTTCATTTATCAATACCATGGAATATTGGGTTCGTAAGAAAAAAAAATAAAAATCTTACCTATGCTGAATCCATATGGAATTTGATTTGTAGGTTGATCCAGTCGGACGCAGCACTGTTCCAGAATAATTACGCCAAGAGGCTCCGACCACTGTTCTCTTGATTTGAAATAAAATAGTAGGTTTCCTCTTAACCTGCACCATCGTTCCAGACTTACTGCGGAACAAATTATAAAACGCATATAGTTAGTTCTTCCATGTATTAACATTGTATGGTGTTTCTTTTCAATTTATTTTTCTTTCATTTATCTTTTAATTATTTTTATTCTTTTATTTCTTTTTCTCAAATAATTAAGACAATTATTCTTGCAAGAAAGCACTTTTCGATACTTGGCTTATAAAGTTAGATTAAAAAAAAATTTTTTTTTTCTTTATCGTCAACATGGTATAAACAAAAAAGTATATTTATTGTTTGAACATTGATCCATATTTATCGATGCACACCTCTAAGAGCTTTCTCATATGAACATTGTAAATTTGGTGTTATCAAAGATACAGAAATATTCTAACAGTTATGGTAAATTTATTTTTATACGAAGCATTTGTGTTAGGACATTAAGACCTAATCTACCATCTTGTGTGTGCAATATAAATTATACCACTCTAATAATTACTATACAGATATAAAAAAAATAACAGTGGGTTATCGATTATGCAATTGATATAAAATTTGTAATAATGTTCAATATAATAGTACTATAAATATAGGTGTAGCAGGTAAATAAAAAATAGAAACTTTAGCAAACAACTATATCACTCATGCTTTTAATAAATACATGCAAAGTCATGTTTCTTCTAATAAGCCTTATAAGCATAATTTAAGTTTACAGCATGCACTGATTGCTACAATTGAAAAATAACTTATATTTTATTAATCAAAAATCATTTATCATTTTTAAGCAAAATATGTGAGGCTAATTATGTTAATCGAACATTCTGATCTAATATATTATTTCTAAGTATATATTTGGATAAATCAATGGAAAAAGAAACAAATGTAAAAATTAGAATGATCAAAATTATTGTGCAATTTTTTAAGATACCAATCGTAAGGTATCGATTGCCGACTACCTTGGGAACATTAGTTAGATGAGAGGTATGTTATGATAGATGACTGTGATACATAATGGTAAAATGCACTCGAATGTACCTTTACTCGTGCTGGCTGTAACGCAACTGAGGTCTCGTAGAGTCTTATGTGTTTTCCCTTTTTGTCTTTTGTTCTCAAGATTTTTACCTGTACCTGGAAATTTTATGGAGGTACTGGTAATCATTAATCAAAGTCTGAGTAAATACATATTGTATCTGTGTGTATCATATGTGAAATGCATAACATAAATCTACTTTGTTATAGGGATATGTAAGTGCTCAGGATAAATTTATAATACGAACCGAGATATTATTCTACATTTTAATATAATTTGTAAAATTTTAAGTAGATAAGAAACAATGTGTTAAAGTTTGGATGATCATTAATCTGAAATATTCACTTGCCAACGTAACCCTAAGTAAAGAGAATGAATAGAATGAATTTTATGAAGAACCGTGTTATCATTTTTGTTAGTATAATACCATATGTAAGTAATTAATAACATTGCACTAGTTCCTAAGAATTAAAAATATTCATTTCAAAATTAAATCTTTTACTTGAAAGGTCATTCTACGGTATGTCAAAATATTTCTATACAATTGAAATTTAAAATAAGTCAGCAGCTCTGATCGTTTGGATATGGCAAATGTTGAACGCATAGAATTTTTCTTAGCGTTTATAATAAATGAAGGAAATTTTCACTTTCCTAAATGAATGTCTTAAATCATTATTTACTAGTACAGGATTTGTGCATCGAGTTTTCTTTTTCTTTTTTTTTTTTTATGATGTAAAAAAAGTAGGGAAATGATAAGTAGCTATTTTTCTCTTTTTTTCCTAAAATTCAATTACTATTACTATTATTATTCACCAAGGTATTGCATTATCAAATACAGCTAATTTTAATACAAATTATAGTAGTAATGGAATAAATTATCTTCAGCAAATTATTTAATACATGCATTATTATTTAAGGGAAAATAATATTTTATCAACAATTCTAAGGGCTATAATATCTGAAATTATGAAATACGTTATTATATATCATTAGAATAATTACTCTAAAATATATATTTATCTGTTACACATTGCAAGCATATTTCTAAGCATATTTTGTTGTTTTTTTTTTTTTTTTAAATCATTACATTACATCCATTCAAAAATTTATCAAGAACAAACTTGAAATTGCTATGAAATGATAACTTTACAACAAATAGTATGCGATATCGTTCATGCTCGGTAATAATATATATTGGTAAAAGAAAAGGGCAACAATTATAATGCGTAATATATAAATATCTATATATAGGATGTAAACTATAGATTTAATATTAATTTTTTATAAATTCATACACTGCGCTAATGATATACATTGAAAATTATCGTCTATGTAATAGGCTTATCAATACGATATCACAAGAATGATATGTTTATATATCGCTTAGATTTATTTGGCCTGAGAAGACATATATATATATATATATGTATATATATATAAGTTATGGGACAAATAAACATGCATATCTCTATATGCTAGAATATAGAGTTGCAGGACATTGCAATATGCATAACAATATTAAATATTTCTTAAATATAGGATGACTCACTCTCAGTTCTGCGAAAAAATCCTTCTTGACGTTCGCGAACGTATAAAACACCCTCCTTTTCAAATTTTTGAGAAGGCTGAGTTGCCAGGGTCAATAACTCTTGTTTGTTGAACCTCATTTTAAATTATCTTTTCACGCACATATTGTCACAGATCACCCGGTTCACTTTCTTGTAAAGTACTGAAATCCACAAATAAATATCTTTTCAAACCGATGTATTTAGTGTTCCAAATAATGATCATATATCATTATGAGTGGCGCTTGATGTAACTACTTGATTCTGGCTTATCATTTGATCAATTATTATTCGTTAATGGCGTAAGAAATTTAAATATATAACCTATTGATGCGTATATGATGTATGCATGAGTTACACAATATACTAAATACAAATATACATGATACAATGTTATTTCAATTTAATCAAGAATGAAATTATAAAGGAAATATATATATATATATATATATATATATATATATATATATTATATATATGTGTGTGTGTGTAGATAAATGTAAAAAAATGAACGCTTATAAAAATCGACGAGTTTAATCACAAGGAAAGAAATTGCACGTCGATAGAATAAAAGAGAGGGGTTATAATAATTTAAATTTCGAATTAAAAGAAATACGTTTACCTGATAGATTGTGAAATTGAAAATACTTTTCGATGTCCTTCGTTCGATGGCAGAAACGAAGTATGATAATGCAATGATATCCAACATTTTCATTTTACACATATATAAATTTACTTTCTAAAGATCCGATCGGAGGAACATATTATGGAACAGACGTAATAGGCGTTAAGTTTCATGATAATATAATAAAATCTAAGAAGAATAAATGAAAATCTACGATTTTTATCTTAACATGTTTACAATATGATTTGATTATATTTAATAGTAAATTGGAGTAACACATTTGAAAACTAAACATAAAAATCATTGAAACGTCAAACCAATAGACACCATGTTCCTGTACCATTAACTATTTTTAGTCACGGAGGGTACTAACGTCAGTTGTATTATGCAGGGGGGCCACATTTATAGAACAAAGATAAAGATTTTTCTTTCAACTTGTTAGAAAGAGAGAGAGAGGGAGATAGTGATAGATAGAGAGAGAGAGAGTGAGAGGGAGAGGGAGAGGCAAAGAGTTATCTATCAATCTATAGAGTTGATACGAACGTAAAGATCTTTGTTTGTTTGTTTGTTTTTTTTTTTCTAATACCATGGTATGAAAACAAGGTTTCGCATGATGTACAAAAAAGAGAAAAAAAATTTATGGTCGTTCAAGTATTAGGAGTCGAAAGAATGTGCAATGATAATGAATGAGATGATCGATTAATTCCAAGAAAATTTGTTACACACGTAAACTCGTAATATTTTTTCGAAATGACATATCCAATGGTATGGCGTGACGTAGTATGTTACGGAGGTAGGCTTTTTGATTTTCTTATACACGCATGCACGAATTTTGCCTATCGATAGGGGAAGGAGTAGGAGTAGGGGATAAAGAATCACAACAATGGTTCCAATGTGTTCCGCTAGATGACGCCGCAAGTCAGGTCCGTCGATGCACCTGTTGGTATGCAATATCGTCGAACGTTCTTACGCGAGATCATACGCTAGATAGCGCTGTAAGTCTTACTATCGATTATCTTATAATCGATACCAGTCCGATTTTGAAAACAAAACTATGACGTTTTGTAATAAAAATTGACGAAATTCGTTTGATATATAATTACGAATATCGAAAGCATTTCGAAACAACAAAAAGAATCCTGCGTCGATCCTCGTAATCGTCAATGATAACGTGATCGTCGATAATCGTAAATCGTCGAAATAGAAAAATGTCCGATAAAAGGATTTGTAATTAAAGAAGAAAAAAAAAAAAGAAACGTCGTGTTCACGTTCTCGGTCTTTTCTTGTTTTCTTTTTGTTATCCTTTTTTCTTCTTTTTTTTTTTTTTTTGAAAGGTTGAAAGAAGAAGAGAAAAAATGTTTGTCTGGAGAAAAATTTAACGTGGGTTTTAGATCTAGATGGATCATCGCTCGAAAGTACTTAACAACTTTATTCAGCATCCGTAGAAGGGAGCAAAGCTGGTGTGTGTGTGTGTGTGTGTGTGTGTGAGAGAGAGAGGTTGTTTCGTGTTCCGAATGGAATAAGAGGCGTTCGGATTTTACGATCGTTTCTCGGTGCAGCTCGTCGACGGCTTTATGGTGCGGAGAGATGACTAAAAATCGACAAACAATCTATTCCCTCTCTCGCATTGCAACGCGTGCGTTTTAAGTTCGTCGTGTCGTTAGAGAGAGAGAGAGAGAGAGAGAGAGAGAGAGAGAGAGAGAGAGAGAGAGAGAGAAGGCGAAGGATGATAAGTTAGCCTGAGGCTGTGGTGGCGGTTGGCGGCGACGTCGGTGACGGTGACAGTGACGGTGACGGTGACGGTGACGGTGACGGCGGCAGCGGCGGCAGCGGCGGCGTCTTTCTCTGAAAATTTCGGCGTAACTCAAAAGCCAAGTCAAACATGGGCGTGTTTCACCGAGAAAGAGAGAGAGTCTGTCGGTAAATCCGGTAAAGCGACGAAAGCAAATCCCAACGCGAGCGAGTCGCGCGAGTCCGAGAGGAGACGTATAAAGCTCGCAATTTTACGTTAGTCTTTTTTAGACGCGTATGATGTGTCGTACACATACAACCAAACTTCTCGTAGATAAAAAGGGGAGAAAAAATAGAGAGAGAGAGAGAGAGAGAGTTGTAAAAGTGTTATTAACTTTACGGCACGAGGAGAACGTATTAAAGGATTCGTGTATTAAGAGCGCGCATCCAAGTTCACGACTCATTCGAGCTCCGCTATTTTTCTCTCGTCGTTCGTTTTTTTTCTTTTTTTTTTTTCAAGAACATTCGCGTCTTCTCCCTTTGTTACTTTTGTTAAAAAAAAAAAAAAAAAAAAAAAAAGAAAAAAAATTAATCCGTTCGACGAACGTCGAAAACATACGTCGCGATTTCTCCCCTCATCGGAAGATGATACCTCTTTCGAAATATATTTAAATGTACCCCCCATCCCCTCCCTCCCTCCCCCAGCCCCGAATGAAATAGAATACCATCCTCGTTCACTGTAATCGCAAGAGTGACAAACGGAATTAGATAGTTAGATAGATAGATAGATAGATAGAGATAGAGATAGATAGAGAGAGAGAGAGAGATGTAAATGTGAAAAAAAAAATGTACGAAGACTGAAAGAGATAATTTTCGTCGTCGACACGACGACGCGCATTATCTCTCCCGCTAATTATTATTAATGATGTCGCGTAAACAAAAAAAAAAAAGAAAAGAAAAGAAAAGAAAAGAAAAGAAAAAGTTCCGCAAAAGTTTTTCTCTTCGTTGTATTTTTTTCCTCTGATTTTTTTTTGCTTTTTTTTTTCTTCTTTTCTTTTCTTTCCTTTTCTTTTTTCTTATTATCCCAAGTCGTTTCACACGTATACACGTGACGACGAGTAACACACCTAATGTCTGATGGATTAACGACGATACCTGTCATTATGCCTCCTATCCTTATCGCGAAACGCGACAAGATTAGTTGACGAGATTAGCGTTCGAGTGTTATTAGCGATATTAATAAGACGACGTTCGTGCTTGGTTGTTGAAAAGGCCGCGCCTTATTGTTCCAAGGCACATATTATTTCTTCATGGTATCTTGTTGGCCGGTTGGCCCGTTTCTCCGAAATGAGGGCTGACAACGCGAATCTTTCGGGCGCATTAGTTTTCAATATTTATTAATATTTTGTTCCTTTCGAAATTCTTAAAACATTACTCGTACTTCATCCTATCGACTTATCGAAAGTTACTCGAAAAAGAATAAAACAAAGAAGAAAAAAGATATATATATATATATATGTGTGTGTGTGTGTATATACATATATTTGTATATGTATATAGCTAAGTATATGTGTGTGCATGTGTGTGTGTGTGTGCGCGCGCGCGTGTGTGTCGTGTTCGTAAAAGGCAATGAAGGGGATGAGGCGGCATGGACGACGAGTCGAAAACCGTGCTCGGCTTTTACGGCACTCGCAATAAAGCTTAAGTCGCTCGTAGATTTGCGGCCGGAACGTAACATGTACACACGTAGGGTATGTATCTATAGATGTATGTATATATATATATATATATATATTATATATGTTACGTATTTACGTACGTATGTATATGATGAAAGCGGCACTGCCAGAGTACAAGAAGAAGCGAAGATGTCCACGATTATTCGTGGCTTTGTCCTATGCCAATTTATATATATTATATATATATATATATATGTCTTACGAAGGACAAATCTTTTCTACGGATAATACGAAAGAATGTCAAACGTGTTCCTAACTCCAAACGCGAAGATTATCGATTTTATGATTTTATTACAATATCGATATAATTTCGAAGGGTAAAACGATCGGGAGTTACGATTGCGATAAATCGCATTATATCGTAACGATTCGAAATGGTGAAACGAAAATTTAATTATCGTTTTTATTAAGTGTCTCGAGATATTTTTGTGTTAAACTATTCTGTTTTTTTTTTTCTTTCTTTTTCGTCAAAATGTCGACTAATAACGCGTAAAGAAATCGTCTCGGTCCTTTCCTCGTTATCTCGTCGAGATGAGAGAGAGAGAGAGAGAGAGAGAGAGAGAGAGAGTGTGAGAGAGAATGAGAGTTTACAGTACCAATTCCTAGGTACCTAATCTATCGGTCGAAAGGTATACCACGAAACGAGGTGGAATTCTTTTCTTTTCTTTTCTTTTTTTTTCTCTCGTTGCCCGTGAAAGACTCCGTGACAATATTTGTCGCGAGCCCGGGGCAGCCGAGGCAGCCAAAGAACGCGATAGCGAGCTAGAAGGACGCGCGCGCTATTTGCCCTGGTAACATTCCCTACGGGAAGCCGTCTGTTTGTAGAGCCTTTGTTTCCGCCAGTTTCCGTTTCCTGCGCCAACAAGGCGGCACCTCTGTGATCCGCCGACTCACCGAATACGCGTCCTCCTCTTTCTTTTCTTTTTCTTATTCTTTATCTTTATCTTTATCTTTTTTTTCTGTTCCGTTCCCTCACTTTTCCCTATTTCTTTCTTTTCCTTATTTCTTCCTCCTCCTCCTCCTCCTCCTCTTTTATTTCTTCTTCTTTTCCCTTTTTCCTCCCCTCTTATCTTTTATTTTAATTTATTTAATTTTCTTTTTCTTTAATTTTTTTTTTTAGAGGGAAAAATCCAATCTCGCGACGATAACCTTCGATAATTAGTAACTACACATGTTACGTTACTTTTCGCTACGTTGATCCAGTTCGTTCTGGATTCTCTTTCTCTTTGATCAATCTTTTTTCCTCTCCCTCCCTTTCTTTCTCGATAACGACGAACGTCGAATTCGTCGGACGAATATTAACTCTTAAAAGTAGAAAAATGAGATATCGTCGATAAAAAACGATCGGATAATATCGTGGTATTCGTTTTATATAGGAAAGATACTTTCTGTCTTTCTTACTTTCTTACATTCGTGATTATCGTTATTGCTTCATCAAACTTCATCTTCATATTTCTATCTCTATTCTCGTGTCAAAGGCTATGCCGAGGTCGAGGAGTTGCTGCTGGAAGGATCGGAATCCACCCTCGCGTTTCGTCGTCGGCGATTTTCTTTGTTGCTCCTCCGTCCCCCCCCCTTTCCCCGTTTCAGTTTTAACGTTAGTAGCAACAGCAGCAGAAACGAAGAAGAAGAAGAGGAAGAAGAGGAAGAAGAAGAGGAGGTGGAGGAGGAGGAGGAGGAGGAGAAGAGTCGGCAGTGAATCGAGATCTCGCGAGGGAGGTGATCGTCGCGTCCGCGTGGGATCGCCCAATGAAACGATACCGCGAGATTTCAATGGGCGTGGCCCACGAAGCGCGAGCGCTACGTCGCGTCTGGGTCCGTCCTGGGACTCTCGTGATAGCGGTGGGGGAAGTCGCGACGGTAGGTTCGGTGGTGGTGGTGGTGGTAGTGGGGAGATTATACCTCGCGGACCCGAAGCCGCGCGAGCGAGCGAGCGAGTCGTCTCGAGGTGGGGGTAGGACGACTATACGACGGACTACTGTGCATTTCCCACGTGCCCTGGGAACCCCCGCGGCATCGCGTCAGCCCCCGCTCTTCTTCGCTCTCTTCTTCTGCCTCACCTCCGTCTCCTCCTCCACCTCCTCCTCCTTTACTTCTCTTCTCTTCTCCTTCGTCTTCTTCTTCTTCTTCTTCTTACGTTCATTTTTTCCTCCTCCTCCTCCTCCTCTTCCTATGATAATTCTCGACTTTTCGATCTTTCCCCTCGTTTCTCGATTCGAATTCATTTGGAAAAGAACGCGTTAGCGATTCTTTTCTTTTCCTTTTCTTTTTTTCTTTTTTCTTTCCTTCTTTCTTTCTTTCTTTAAGACGCGCTCGATTCCTTTAGAAATTCTCGTAAGGTCGTCTTTCTTTCGTGGTAGGGCATAGCGGCTACCGCTGCCGCGGGGGGTAAAGGTTTACGGCGAGAAAGGAAGACTAGGGAGAAGAGGGTGGAGGGAAGGGTGGTGGTAGAAGAGGAGACGGAGGAGGGTAGAGGTGGCCGAGGTCGCGCGCTCGTGCTCTTCGCGTGGGCGAAGAGGGATGCGCTCTCTTGGTTACGTCTCTCACGGTTACGAGGGCGGTCCTAATGGCGGAGCTATGGTAGGGGGATCGGGACGAGGGGCGGGGAGACGCGGCCGAGCTCCGAGCGGGAGCTCAGGAAGCCAAGTCGTCGAAGGATTTGTGAGTAACCGCGCTGCTATTCGGCGACCAAAGAGACAAGGACGCATGCAGAGAGCCGGGATAAGGAGCGCTACCACTTCTTCCACCTACCACCATCCTACCTACCTACCTATCTACCTACCTACCTCCACCTACCACACCACCTCCGCTTTCCTCCTCCTTTTTCCACCTCGTGCTCCCGTTCTTCCCCTACTACTACTACTACTACTACTACTACTACTACTACTACTACTACTACTACTACCACTACTACTACTACTACCAATCACCACCACCCTCCCACACCGTCGGGGACACCAATACCGAGAAGAACTCGAGACTACTAATATCACGAGAGAGTACTATGAAAGATCCTGGAAGGTTCCTGGTCGTTACGGGGGAGGCTCCCTGCACACCTACGGACAGCCGGTGGTCGCATCCGTGAGTCGGCACGGTAGGGAGATGTCTCCCGGTCCTCCTCCAACCAGAATAAGCGAGAGA